>BQNB010008953.1:0-84702 GCA_026074375.1 Tanacetum coccineum
TCTCATATTTTAAAAAACTTTTTGAATAATGAAATTTTTGACGCAGTCAATCTTATGTGCCTATTTTTTTCATACACATCTAGAGATACGTTGGTCGATAAAGACAAGAAACCTCAGGTAAATACTAGATACGACTTTGAAATACTTACATTTCAGGGACGACACATGTGTTGTGGTTTCGTACTTAAATCTGAGCTATGGGGCTATTTTGTTTAACATATTACTAGCAGGGTACCCGCGCGATGCGGCGGCGGATACTCTGTGACTAAATTAGTAACATATTAGAAGGCCAAAATGCTTAATTAGTAACATATTATTGTATATGTGCTACCTCAAATATCTGAGCTATCAAGGCTGTTTGGATCAACTTAAATATTATTTGGGTTATGACCTGGAAACAATACATACACACGTATGTGGAATCGCTTAAGTATTAAGAACTTGTAACGACTAAAAATAAAGATGGGAACTTGAGTATTAATCCAAACAGCCTCGATAGCTAAGATATTTAAGCTAGCCCAGATAATAGGCTAAACTAAATAGCCCCCATAACCCATATATTTAAGGCTAACTCATAGGAATAAATTCTTCCTTTATTAAACAGTATTGAAAAGGTTGAAATCTTTGATCAATGCACGTTAGAATCAGAATACATAAAAACGAAAAAGAATCTATGGTTTGATATTATGAGACAGCCAACGGAAGATGAGATGGCAAAGAAAGTTGGATTTTCTCTTGAAGGATATCGCGAAGTTACGAAAGTATCAAAACTCATTATTTCTCTTAATAGAAAGAATCCAGTCACACAAGAAGAGTTTATCGACACTTTCACAGATAATGATGGTGATAAGAATGACAGCCTGCTCTTCTCAGGCTTGCACTGGATGATGTGGTAATTTCAAAATTTATCTGTAAAAGAATGTGGCTTTTGTTGAAATTATAAAGCTTAAAGTGTAATGTATATGTAAATTTACAGGCGGGATACTTTGTTTGTGATGGTTTAACGAGACGAGACAAGAAGACTAATATTCCCTTGGTACGCTTACTCATTCAATGACTTGTCTGGCTATCAAAATTGACTTTTCTTCTGTGTGCTAGAAGGGCAACAAAATAATTGATTTTATAAACAACATGAATTATTATGCATACATTAGATATCCTATTGTTTGAAATGGCAAACATTGTTTACAACCACGTCATAGTAGTTTGTGGTATGTTTTCGCCATCAACATTTCGTACATGAGTATTAAGCGTATCATTATTTAGTTACAATGATACACATAGGCATACACGTCTCCAGGGTGGCAATTTAGTGTTGCATATGGCGTTTTTATATAGACCAAGGGACCCTTTAGTGGTTGCACATATCTGAACGTGAAAAAATATGTATTGAGTAAATGACCTATCTGGAATATATATAACCATAAATGATTAATCTTGTGGAGCTTATTGGCACAATTAATTTTGCGAAAAGTTATTTGGTAGCTTTATCTCAAGGGGATCGACGTGAGGCGGCGTTGATGCTTCTAGAAACACTAGATTTAAATAAAGTTCCCTCATGATAAAGAATGGAAAGAATTTTTAAATCGCTGGCAAGCCTCTTATTGGAGTCGCATACAAAGAAGAACTCAAAACGAATGGTAATTTGATTTTTGAGAACTTCATTTTTGCACTAAAGTTTAAAGCTGTCATTTAATATATTCTTTTAAGCCCTTTGATATTATATGTTTGGTTAACAAAGAGTTTTACTCTTTTTTTTGGTTTATGTTCAGATACAGATAGTGATAGGCGACATCTATCAAACTTAATATAGAGTGATGGGGTGCTCACTTTGGCTATTCTGATGTCTTATTTTGTCATGTGGTTGAGTTTCAAGTACTAAGAAGCTTTTGAGTATCAAATGTAATTTCTTCGTTTGTTTATTGTTTTTAGGTGGTTCTAATGGTCATGTATTCGGTTATATGGGATCATTAGGTAGTTTTCTTATATTTTGTTCTTACGGATACTTTAGTAATTCTTTCTTTCCCATATCAAATGAAACATTCATTGTTTTCGTTTCTTATGCGTTCAATAAACTATTTCGTATGTTTATAATTTATCTTTATTAAATTTTTGTAAAACGATATTCACAAAAAGAAACCCGCCCATCGGGCGAGCCATGCAACTAGTAGTTATATATAATACTTGCATAAATTTGAGTTTATTATTTTGAAAGAAACCACTCGTCCATTGTCCATTCAACTGATCAAAATACATATTATTTGGAGAAGAGTATTTTGTTTAATTCACTATTTTTCGTCGAAAGTAAATCCATCTCAGTAGTGTTTATACGGACGATATGTACCGACAAGAGAAAACATTCAAAAATAAATTAATGGAATATTCCATTTTCAAGTTCTATAATAGATATGTGCAAACTGAATTCCGGATCAGCAGGCTTCAAACAGTGTTTTTTGTTAAAAAAAACTAACGCTCGTTTTATTTTGTTAAAAAACTAACGATATTTAGTCATGTGACTGAGTCAAGTCCCCATTATAAACGAGTTTATATGTCTAAGGTACTACGCCGCACCATTAAAAAATTAGGGTAGTAAAATACCCGGTTAACCAAGTTTGAGGTATCATTGCTACATATACTAAATAATCAAAGAAATAAGCTCATCGGACACTTAATTATATAATACGGAAATCTATTATCAAAAGTAGCGCGGTAAATTCACTTTCTATAAAGTATTATTTCAAATATATATTTATTCTTAATAACTAAATAAAATATTATATTAATAAAAAGAAAATAATTTTTTTCTCAAAATTATTTGAAACGAACACTTAAGTATATAATACGAAAATCTATGTATCAAAAGTAGTGCGGTAAATTCACTTTTTATAAAGTATTATTTCAAAAATATATTTATTCTCAATAACTAAATAAAATATTATATTAATAAAAAGAAAATTAATTTTCTTTTAATTAATATAGTGAATTCTAATTTTCTTTTAATTAATATAATATTATATTAGTTATGGAGAATAAATATATATTTGAAATAATACTTTATAGAAAGTGAATTACCGCACTACTTTGATACATAGATATTCGTATTATATATTTAAGTGTTCGTTATAAATAATTTCAGATAATAGCAATTTGACTATTTTATTTCTTCATGTGCATATTTAAATTGAAAATTACAAAACTCTTATATAGTTAGTTATTAGTTTATCTAAAAATTATTCAAAACAAACATTTAATAATACAATATGAAGATATATTGAAAGCATCGCGCTAGAAATCTTTTAGAAATCATTGCTACTTATATTCTAAATAATCAATTAAAATACTATATTAATTTTTTTAAAGATAAAAAATAATTAAATTGTAGGAAATATTATGTTTATCTAGCCAAAATTTTACTATAAATTATTTATTATAAAATACTTTACTAAAAGAATTCTAAAAGGATTGCTTAGATAGAAAAAAAAAAACATATTAATTATTGAGCTTATTCTTATTTGGCTGTAAAAATTTATTTTATATCAATGTCTCAGAGTCATTATTTTCGCGGGTTAATAGAAAATATGTTACTAAAGTTTGTCAAAATTTCACTATAAATAAAGTTTGCCAAAATGTTTACCTAAGTTACTAAAGTTTTTTTGGTTACAAATAGGTTAATCAAGTATATGGATTTATCATTTGAGTTTACTGAACCTTTAAAACAGTTACAAAGTGGTTACTCAAGTATACGGATTTATTTTTTGGGTCACTGAACCTTTACAAAGAGACTTATTATTTGGCTTATTTACCCTTAAAAAAATTCACCCGTATACTTGAGTAAACTTGAATAACTTTTTTGTAACGAAAAAAACTTTAGTAACTTAGGTGAACATTTGGGCAAACTTTAGTAACATTTTTATGTATTAACCCATAAATCTTTAAAAGTTCAGGCTACTAAATTATCCACTTTGTCAAGTTCAAAGTTGCGGCCAGATTGCGGCCAATATTATTTTGTAAGAGAAAAAGTCAACAACATGTCATCGCACCACTTACTCTGATATATACATCCATGTGAAGTTGATCACCGTTGGTGACTTTTTTTTATTAGTCCAATAGCTTTTTTGTGCAAGACTTGAAAATCACTAAGAGGGTGGAGTATGGCAATGTAGTTACCTCGCCACATCGCCATTTTCTTAGCCACCATACCAAGTGGCTTCGGCACTTTAACTTTTTTGGTATCTTGTCGTGCAGACGAATCAAATGAAGACAAAAAGAGGTTTTTTTTTATTGATTTATCTAAATATGTGGGTGTTTGTGTGTGAGGTGGTGAGGCCAAAGTGAGGAGACATAGATGTGTTATGAGTGAAGGGGTATTTTTGAGTGAGAGTGAGATGCTGATGTGGCAGACAATGGGACCCAAGTGAGGAGATATATCTCCCCACCACACTCCTCCCTCTAAGTTACAAAAAATTTCCACTTACTCCAACTTTGTTATTTAATAAAAATGATACACTAAAAACTTATGATTTTATATTTTGTATTTGGGAGTGTATTTGTGTCATAAAAAACTTTTTCTGTGTTGTAGATGTTCTTAACAATACAACGGTTAAAATTGACCAAAAATATCTTAAAAATAAGTTAAAGGATTGAAAATGGGTTAAAAATCTTAAATGGTCGATGCGTAATAAATGTTCTTAGCTTAACGATCGAAAGACATCCAATAATATCACTTGCATTTATCCGAACTTATGGCAGGTGGTATTCCACTTTGGGTTTTGATTGGATTGAGGGTTGTAGATTAGAACTTATCTTATTAATACTGTTGGTAAAGCATTTTCCCACTTAAAAAGAGTTGGTTTTACTTGAATTCAAAGAAAAATATCATTGCCTTTTTGCTTGTACCATATGAGTTTGTAGAAAGTGCAATCACCGAAATCTCCAAAAGATATTTACATTTAGATATTTTTTTTTTAATATTTCATCCACTTCACCTCAACGTTGATAAATCTTCACATCCACTTTCTACTATTTATGTGATATCTGTTGGAACATAAAATGGTAACCACTTAGATTTTTACATATTGTTTTGTTTGACTTTAACTATCTTACAATTTTCATATCATAGATTTATCTTACATATTTTAAGCAGAACTTAAGTCCATAATTATTTGGTTAAAGAGTTTCTCGCACAAAACTAGGTACTATTAAGACACAAGCCTTTTGGTACAAATGCTTTTTTTAGAGCATTAGATACCCTCTCGTATCATCATCCGGTGTTATGAGAAAAGTGTTGGCACATCAACACTTTTTCCCATAACACCAAAATACCCGTTAATACCAAAAACACACATCCCTCCATAACACCACAAATCTGGTGCCGTCAAGTAGCACATACTTGAAAACGCCACAAAAAACCCGAAAACGCGACTCGTGGTGTGTGCTTCACGCCACCATTTGGCGTTTTTCTAGACCATTTGGCATGGTGGTGGTGGCTCAGCACTCGAAAACATCACTTGGGGTGTGGGTCTGGCACCATCGTTTGACGTTTTCGAAAATAGCTCAAGCCATGACACAATACACCTTGTAGGCTTACAATCATGTAATACCAAAAGTTAAGTTTGTTAGTTGTTAGCGCAGATGACAAAATGCCTTTGTTTAGAAAGAATATGCGCTCTTCGAACCTAAATACAGTAATCACCTAGCATAAAACTATGAATAAATCTAATATTAAATATCTAAAGAAGAAGAAACCCATTAATTTTGTTATAAACACCACAAAAGATAATAAAAAAAAAAAAAAATTGGACGTGACTCATTTAACATGTTTAACGAATGTAACTCATTTAAACCGCACACATTTCAATAAACATGTTAAATGGGTCATGTCCAAGTTTTGTGTAAACATCTTATAGTCGACACGATTGACCTGATTGCTTAAACACGGCGTACTCGTGTTAGAGCTACACCCGCAAACCCAAAGCTGACATGAGTTGTCACCTTAGTAATAGTTGTCTAACTTATATAATGTTGTCTTGTAACTTCAACATATATGATATATATACTCCTTTCTTGCCAAATTAAATATCTAATTACAAAATAAACATTGTTCAAGAAAAATGAGACCATTAAATATTTATATGTACTCCGCACCTATACCAATTTCTATTTACCCACTTAAAGGGCACGGTGTCATAACGTCTCAACCGGCGTTATGCCCACGTGGCAACGCTGTTGGTGGCGTTATGATACC
The DNA here is from genome assembly GCA_026074375.1 of Tanacetum coccineum. Classification (NCBI taxonomy): domain Eukaryota; kingdom Viridiplantae; phylum Streptophyta; class Magnoliopsida; order Asterales; family Asteraceae; genus Tanacetum; species Tanacetum coccineum. The sequence continues at coordinate 6,245 of BQNB010008953.1, forward strand.
CCGATGTGAAAAGCCAAAACGGCGTTGGGTGGGATGTCAAGCCACCAACGCGCGTTACTACTCTTTTTAAATAAAAAAATTCATTTCACCCCTCCCAACGTTTAAAAACGGCTAGTTTTCAAAATTTGATTTTTTTTTCAATACCCACCTTATATATATTACACTCAAACTCAATCATTTTTCACACACAAAAACACAAACACTCTCTACACAAAATGAATCTATTTGCCCAATGAATCAAAATAACAATGATAAAGAACGTCATCTCACCGCTTTCGAAATCGATGAAGAAACAGACGTTTACTTTCTTGAGCAAGCGTACGCGTATCACGAACAATTACCGTATGAGCCGTAAACTATTTTTAAAAATTGTCGACGGCATTACAAATTATACGGCCGATCCTCTTCCCACGCATTTTCAATTCTTTAGAGTTCGGCCCGATGCTACAGGTCGAATGAGCCTTAGTGTTATTATGAAATGCACAGCGGACGTACGCCAATTGGCATACGACAACACACCCGATGCGTTTGATGAATACTTGCAAATGAGTGAGCATACTGCACGTGATTGTCTATTTCATTTTAATAAGTGCATTATCTCTTTGTACATGGCCGAGTATTTAAGAAAGACAACGTTGGAAGATGTTGAAAAAATATATAATCAACATGTTACGTGTCACGGTTTTTCGGAAATGCTTGAAAGCATTGATTGTATGCACTGGGAATGAAAAAATTGTCCAGTATCACGGCAGGGACAATACGGTAAGGGGGATAAAAAAAATACCCAACTATAATGCTTGAAGCTGTTGCTTTGCATGATTTGTGGATTTGGCATGCGTTTTTTAAGGTAGCAGGTGCAAATAACAATATCAATGTTTTAGATAATTCTCTGTTATTTGATGACCTTCTTGATGACAAAGCCCCTGTTGCTCCGTATGTGGTAAATGGTGAAAAGGGGTATTACTTAGCCAATGGTATTTACCCACAATGGGCGACTTTCGTGAAATCTTTCACGGTTGCAAATGACGCGAAACATAGTTACTTTAAAAAGCGTCAAGAAAGTGCACGGAAGGATGTCGAACGTGCTTTTGGTGTTCTCCAAAGACGTTGGGGAATAATGCAACAACCGGCACGTCAATACCATGTCAACAACATACGTCGAATCATGTATTCTTGCATCATAATGCATAACATGATTTTAGAAGATTAGAAGATGGTGGTTACTGACTGGAACGATGTGTACGTTAATCCGTCAAGAAATATGCAACGTACATGGGTTGAAAGATGTGAAACTCATCGTCGAAAAAATAAAAAAATTTCGGACTGAGAAATGCATCTTAGTCTTCAACAAAACCTTATGGAGCATATTTGGCAAGAAGTTGAAGATGAAGACTTTTAATAGTCGGGCGTATTCGTTTTTTTATTCCCGTATGTTTTTTTATTTGTATATGTTTTTTTTAAGTATTGTAATGTGTAATATTGTTTAATGAAATATTTTAGTTTGTTTAAGAGGGTGTTATGAAAAAATAAAGGTGGGTCTCAAAAAATTGTGTTATGAGGTGTTATGATTAGAGGGGTATTTTTGTGTGTTGGTGTTGAAATGTTAAAGCTAATGTGGCGCTGAAGTGGCAATATTTTTTTGATGTTTTGATGTTATGGTGTTATGACACCTTATGCTCTTACAACAATTTGAATATTTGATTGATAACAAAACATATACTTATTTTGAAATAGCACTGTAAACATATATTCGGTAAAGAAATGATAGAACTACAAAGACTTTACAAAAAAATGTCCACAAAATAATATGGCATGCAATAATTGGATTCAAGTTTTTTATCTCTCATCTTTTAATTAGCCAATAATGTACAAATCATCATAGCACATCATTTTGTGGACATTTTTTTAAAAGTCTTTGTGGTCCTAGCATTTCTCTATTCGGTACGGAGTGGGTATACTACTACAAATTATTGAATAATTTCTTTTTTCTTTGAAAAGATATAACAACCATGCAAAAGCCGAGCCCATGTGTGCTGAAGCTCGAGCCCGACTCGTTTATATCTAAGAAATTTGAGCTCGAGCTTCAACTCAATTTGAGCCTTATACATTTAACTCGAGCTTGACTCGTGACAAATTTCACAAGCTCGGGCTTAGTTCAGGTATTAGTGTGACCGGATGGCTAAATATGAATAATGTGTGAGCGGTTGAAAACATATCATGTATTATAATAGTGTTTGAGAGTTTGTAAACGGGTAAACAGTTTGTTTGTTCAAATTATCCGAGGAGAGTGAGTTTTTAACACAGGTATACGCGGCCTAACAAGAGAATCACGTGACCGTTTCCGAACAATTTTCCCGCCACCCTTAAAATATTTACCTAACGATGTTCATAGCTCATACCTCTTGTAAAGATATTATGACGTCTCAATACTATGCCAACATGATGTTTAGTATTTAGTAATGCGTCCCGTTGTGTTATTTTTTCCTCTTGTTTTCCATTCATTAAAACTGTTATAGTGCACAACTTAATGAGAGTTTGGTTAGTGTTTGCGCATGTCAAACACAACAACATAAATTTTGAAATCATTCGGAATAAACTTGTTGTTTGGAGATTATCAGACTTCACAGGTTTGTATAATTCTTCAAGTCCAGGGTTCGGTATGAATGGAACAAAGACAGAAAGTATTTTGTAACAGAATTGAGTGCTTGATTTATTACAATGATTGAGTACACATATATATAGTTGTTCAACGGGTGCCACTTGAACCATTGTGATGGTTCGGTCAGCGGTTACTAGCGGTTGGTGGCGGTTGGTTACAGTCAACCAACACAACCCTTCATATTTACAGGTTCTTACCCAAACTATTCTATTTTACATATTTCACACTAAAGTTTGTTTTCTTCTAATGTCGAGATTAACCCAACATTCACCCCCTTAATCTCGATCATGCTGAAGAAGGTCGTTCGTATCATGCACTTTCCTTCCATGTATCTTGGTTGTTGAGTCTTCATTCCTTTGTATAAGTAGCATCGTCTTTCTTGAGTTCTCGCAACATCCTTGTGTAGTAGTATCACGCAACTTCACTATGTCTTTATTCTTGTGTAGTCTTCTCACATGGCTTCACTTGGTCTTCATCCTTTTGTAGTTTGTTTCGGTCAATTTTGGACATTGTAGTGAAATATTTCCTTGTTCTCGAACTGATGCACTGCTTGATGTGTTATCATGCTTGTCACCTTCTACCATGCTTGCTTGCTTTTAACTTGCTTACTTCTTACAATCAGAACCGAGATGGTTTCTGGTTTTCTTGCTCTTGTGTTTGATCAAAAGATCAAAACTCTTACTTGTTACTGGCCAACTTGCTAACCAGGTTTTCTTGCTAAACTTGCTTAATATTGACCAACTTGCTAATCAATATTGTATTTTCCAGACCCACTTGCTAATCTGGCTCTTTCTTGCTTTGATCAAAATAATTGATCCTTTCTATTTGAATCTTAAGGCTCGGAACTTGCTATGAACCTAAGGATTCGGTCTTGACTTGCTAAGAATCACTAGGATTCGGTTTAACTTGCTACGAACCACAAAGGGTTCGGGTCTTACTTCCTACTTTGTGAACCACAATGGTTCGGTTACTTGCTATTTTGTATTTGTAAAAGTGAAAAAGATTTTTTTCTTTTAGATAAAAATACAAAACTTGATTTTTCTTACTTTTACTTCCTTCAATTGATTTGGGATTTTATATGTATATATATATTTTTTCTTTAATCAATAAATAAAGTGAAAAGAAAGTAAATAAATAAATACTTAAAAAATAATTTTTCCCAAAATCCCAGACTGATAATATGACCTTTGCTTTGCTGCTTCTATTTCTTAAATCCTTCCTCCTTCTTCTGGGTTTTCTTCGATCGATGCTTTCTCGATTAACCTCTTGTCAATCGGTGGTTTCAAAAAAAACGTTTGTCTTTTCCGGTTATGTTTCTCCGGTTAACCTCTGGTCTTTTTTCTGGCCTAAGTCCGATTGCCTTCGTGCGTTTCTTCCTTTTGATCGACTGGTATGATTATCAAAGAAAGGTTTTATCTCCTTCAATCGATCGGATCTTACTCCGCCTCTGTGGGGTTTTCAATCAGCGATTCTGATCACTTGTTACTCTGTTTTTGATCGTCTTCTTACTTCTCCAATCGACGAATGAACAGGTATTCCTTCTTCCTTACTTTCTATTATGAACCCCTGGAATCGTTCTCCCTTGATCGATTAGCCTTGGGCTCTGATACCAAATGTTTGGAGATTATCAGACTTCACAGGTTTGTATAATTCTTCAAGTCCAGGGTTCGGTATGAATGGAACAAAGACATAAAGTATTTTGTAACAGAATTGATTGCTTGATTTATTACAATGATTGAGTACACATATATATAGTTGTTCAACGGGTGCCACTTGAACCATTGTGATGGTTCGGTCAGCGGTTACTAGCGGTTGGTGGCGGTTGGTTACAGTCAACCAACACAACCCTTCATATTTACAGGTTCTTACCCAAACTATTCTATTTTACATATTTCACACTAAAGTTTGTTTTCTTCTAATGTCGAGATTAACCCAACACTTGTAAAGAGGCATAAAGTAAACAAAATTTTCAAAGATAAGCAAATACACTAATCACGGTATGTATTAAACTTGTAACCTCAAAGGAAATGAAACTTAAGCTTAAAAATTCCATACATACTAGGATGTGAATCATAACAAATTTATTTGATTCTTTTCGGCATCTTAGTATACTTTCTTGTTCTCGAGCTCCGCAATACCATCAAAAAATTTCGTCTGAGTGAGTTTTCAATTGTTTGAACTTCATCAATTTGTCTTCTTATTAGCAGCACCCATGGCAAAGAACTCTGTAATAACTTCAAGTGGCATACCCTTTGTTTCTGGCACTTTAAAGTAAACGAAAAACCAAGAGATGGTACACACGATAGCATAGATTCCAAAAGCACCCGCAAGCCCAATGGTGCTGAGCAAAACTGGAAGTGAGTAGGTGACAATAATGTCGCATATCCAAAATGTTAGTGCACAAATGGCAATACAAAGACCTCTAACACGAGTAGGGAATATCTCGGAACAAAGTGTGTTGGGGATCGGTCCAAAACCCATCACGAATGTGCAGAAGTAAACTACAACACTTATGGTGGAGATAACCGCGTGAACAACCGATCCCATTGGAATAACATTGCTCAAAACCAGTACAATGAGTGATACCAAAAGAACAGGAAGTGTAGCTAGGAGCAGCTTCCTATGCATATAGAGCAGAATATTGTAAAGTCAAGTCAGTATTAAGAAAACTAATTAAAAAAGGTTTAAACATTGGTAAGGAAGAATGAATTTACCGTCGGCCAGCTAGATCTATAAGTTTCATGGCTACACCGATGCTAGGAAGCATCAAGAAGGTTGTCACGCCGCTAATTAGAAAAGAAGCTGATACTGAACCAATGCCCATATTAGCCAAAAGGATACCAACCCCGGCTTGTTCAAGAATTTGAGGGGTGTAGTACAGAACTCCGTTTATTCCAGAAAACTGTTGATAAATAAAAAACAGTTTCTTAATACTTAACTCATACTACATTTTTATAAATAAATAAAAAACTTAATAAAAGATCAAAGATTTGAATTACCTGTTGAAGTATTTGGATCCCAACACCCACAATTAATGCTTGTTTGATACCAGGCTCAGACAGAAGTACAGTCCAATGAGCGTCTTGTTTAGCAGATGTTGGTGCCTTCATCACGCCTGCCTGTATTGAGTTCTGACCGGTTGTGTCGTCTAGACAGAGAACTGATCTACTTACTAAAGCCGAGGCTCTAACCGCATCAACATCACCTGCAACAGGAAGTGAAGCAATGGACCCACGTCTAGATTCAGCACCACTCTCTTGATGCAAGTAGATCCTTTGGAGCCCACCACCTTTTTTCCCATCTTCAGTCTTTCTATAGGCTAACTGCCAACCACCTCCGATGCCCATAGCGTTTGTCGTCTCACTAGGTTGCCTAGCATTTAACATACTTCCCTTTGATATAGGAGCAATCATGTCTTTATCTACACCTGTTGAGTTACGTGACAGCAATGGACTTTTGACATTATCATCAGATTCGTCACCAGATAAATTCCCTCTCTCATGATTACTCTCTACGTCCCAATTTTCAGGTTTATGTTGTTCTGCCTGAAACATGCTTCCAAAATTTGGAAAAACCATACTTTTCATACTTCCTCCTTCGTATTGTTTCTCATGAACACTTCCGAATAGAGTCACCATTGGATCCTTCATGTGTTGAACCATGCTTCCTTGACGTGAAGCAAGGGCTAAAGAACTTTGGCCCCTAACTGGTTTAGCCACCCATGATTGACCCTCTTCTGCACCATATAACTTGATTTGATCTTTGTCTTCAACGTGATCTTCACTAAGCTCATTGTCAGCATTGATCACATACTCTTCTACTGTTGTTTCACCTCCCACTTCTAAGCCTTCAACCAGTAATGCCATTTCACCTTAAAAAAAGGTGCATATGTGAGTATTGAACTTTGTTAACATACGGGTAGTAGTCTATTAAATTTGTGGAAAGAGTGTAGATAAGTATATAGTGTAATCTTAGAAAGTCATTCTGTTGCATCGAGTACGATCTGAATATTTGAAATTGTGTACATCTAAACATTGAGTACTTTCCCTACTACATTCATTTAAGAGCATAAGATAAACTATTACACTATACAAATCCAAAACAACCCTTTAGTTTAAGATCGTGAAAATGATAGCATTCTAATTTATTTTAGCTTGAAGAAATGAACCTGAGACATCTTCTTTGCCACGAAGCGCCTGTAGGACAATTCTAGCCTCATCCATCTTACCTTGACTCACCAACCACCTTGGTGATTCAGGCAAGAAAAAAACCGCCAACACAAAGTATGCAATGGAAGGTATAGAGAGGACCCCTAGCATCATTCTCCAACTAGCACCTGTTCTTAACGACATAAAGAACACCATCGTATATGCTAAACACATCCCAATACTACCCGTAAACTGTGGGAGAGTATTCAGAAGTCCCCTTATATCTGATGGGGCTGTTTCAGATATATAGAGAGGCACAAGTGTCACAGCCAGACCGATCCCAAATCCATCAAGAAGTCTTGCTATTAGCAGAACATAAACATTTGGAGCCCAAAGCATTACTAGACCACTTATAAAGTAAAAACATGAAGAAATTACTAGCATTGGACGTCTTCCAATTTGGTCTGATACACGTCCTGAGAATGTAGTGATGGCTGTAGCACCGATTAGTGACATAGCCACTATTAGCCCTTCCATTGTAGGTCGTGTTTCTAATTGGAATTCTTTTTTTATGTAAAGAACCGCTCCTGCACCGTTAAACTATGATGAATATAATGGATATATAGAAATTTAATTTCTTGATGTTAACATTGTACCCCTAGGTACCTGCGATTGTGGCATTATCCCATCCTTGTAACATGTTGCCAATGGCAGCAGCGATGGCTACATACACAGCTCCCTTTGTCATTTTGGCTCTTTTAGTGTTTCAACTCCAACAGTATTACTTGAAAGTGATCTAATCGTTGTACCTTCATGAATTTCACTAACCAATGTGAAACTAAAATAATGTTGAACATAAATATAAATCTTATTATCGAATATAAAGCGGAATAGACATTCGGGCCCTTTAATTTTTATTATCAATTAATATGAAAGCAATATATACTTCCATTTGAAAAACCAGCATATAAAAAAGTGTAGTATTTCGTAGTGCAAAAGACATAAAAACTAAAAAAATTGTACAATATTTTTGAATTTCAGTAGAAACAGAATTCAGAATTAGAATCATACAAGTCCACAAAACTATGAGCTTAAAGTATATCAATACAAAAGAGGTAATAGTTTGACACATAATTAAGTGTTTGCTTGTGTGATTCGCACACATACACGCTGTACACAGAATAACAAAAACGCGCAATTCTTTCAAATAGTAAAATCTCAAAATGGTACCTCAATGACAGATGTATTTAGAGCATCACCATGATCATTTTTCAAAAGAAAATGACTTAGGATCCTTTAAAGTTTGCGATAAATCATTTTAATGTAAGAACCATTCATAAAGATTCAAGACAAGGGTAATGTTGGGCACTAGTAAAGCACATGGTGATGATAAAGAAGAAAACAAAATAAGAAATTTTGGTGTAATAAGTTGTGGCTTTTGTGATATGTCAAGAGTGAAAAGAGGGAGGAGAAAGAAGAGGAATGAACATGTTGTCCCTGGTCATAACATATACCACTTCTTGAGGTCTACATGTGGTGAACGCTGATTTGCTAAAGGCTATTTATGGTAGTATTTAGATCCTAAATATTATTACAGTTTTCCCATAAATATGGAAATGGGATACATCTCCTCATGGGAATTCAAGAACAAACCTCCAACTTGTCCCATGGCATTGTCATTTGTACCTAAACTATGTTCACTACAAAAAAAGGGGGGTTTGTACACATTTTATTAACAACATCATCACACATTAAAGTGTGTACAATTATAGAGTTCACACTTTACTCTTGTGTGAGGATAATGGGTGTTACAAAAAAAATTAGGATTGTCACACTTATTTTCATGAATATGCATATAGACTCATCACATTAATTAGTGTGACAATAATTAAAAAGTTCACATGAAAGAGTGAACAAACCAAAAGAAGCTATACGGTATAAAATGTGAAGAGTTGTTGAAAAGTCCACACTATTAAGTGTGAACAAAACTAAAGAAAGCAAAATACATTAAGAAAGTTCACATTTAAAAGTGTGACAAAAATAGGAAAGTCCACACTTGAAATTGTGACTAATTTAGGAAAGTCAACACTTGAAAGTGTGACAAAATTAGGAAAGTTTACACTTGAAAGTGTGACAAAATTATATAAGGGTTAGCAAAACCCATTATATAAAGCTAAAAAACTCAATATCCAGATTTTTAACAAATTCCATATTTTCAATTCTACAAATTTCAGATTTTCAATTCTATAAATTTCAGATTTTCACATTCCCGATTCTCAATTCTTCAAATTCCAGATTTTCAATTCTACAAATTCAAGATTTCAACAAATTCTACAAATTCCATATTTTTGACGCTGTCTGTAAAGATCGTATAAGCTACATACAATTTGAAACTAAAAATATAACACTGTCTAAAAATATAACACTGTCTTAGAAGATCGTATAACACTGTCTTCACTCGTTTTCAAACTTGCAAACTATGATGAACCTGCAAACCTGCAAACATATACAAAACTATTAGGGAAACTTCTACTGGTATTACTTCAAATTTGCAAACTATTTAGGACCTAACGAGGCATATGATCTAGTTCAACGACTTCATATATATTTACTAGGTATGCCCAGAGTATGATACTGAAACTTACAAGATTTAATCAACCAAAAATGGTTTAAAAGCAATAAAACCTAAACCTTGTATTTAGAGCGGAATTAAAGAAAGAGCTAAAACTATTAGAATAGGACTAGGAATACTTTCCTAGTCACGATCTAAACCTAAAAACCGTCCCTAAAAATATTAAAATAACAAATTAACCCAAAGACTCAAAACTTGAAAAATCACTTGAGGACACATCCTGGTGTCGAGTTGCCACGCAAATTGCTTGCATCTGCGATTACTTTGCATTACTTTTGCCTATCAAATCTAAGCAACCCGGCATAAACTGATCATCACTTCTAGAAATGTATATTCACTTGCTAGTAAGATGCCCTACTTTCTCTTAGGTGCATTTTAATATGACTGATGTAAAAAAGAACGTCTAATAAAATAGATAATCCATATCCTGATTTCGGTAGGTGTAACATTTAGGCTTCTAGGTTATAATGACCATGTTACATTTAGAGATTGTGAGTTGTGTATGTATTAATCCATTACTTCATAAATAATCTTGTACGTTTCAGTATCATATATAACTTAAGGGGAATTAAGCATAAAGGAGTTGCATTACAAACCTGTGTGTTTGATGTACGAGTAGTGAAAAAAATCTGAAAGTGCGAATTTAAGCTCACCAAAAAACCTAGTCATGTTTTCTTCCATCGTCTTCATTTGTCTACTTTGTTTCTCTATTTGACCCTAGCTTTGTTACATGTGTCATTTCAAATATTCCGATGTCATCAGGTTCTCGTTTGTACTTCATTTTTTGTATATTAAACATATAACCATAAAAAAGTAGACCATTATAAAAAGAAAAAAATAGGTTTAATTTATCCTAAAAGAAGACTTACAAATGCATCCTTTTTCTGGGCAAGACTAACCGCGCCAGTAGTGTGAATATGGACTTGGCTACCTCTTGCTTTCTTTTCATGTACTGAGAGTTGCTCTGATTCAGTTAATTAAAAACACATGTTAGTGAATTGAGGTAAGTAAGTGATTGGCGAGATTTACACTGTATATATAATATATAATAAAATATAAAATATATATTAGTCTAAAAACAACAATCAATAAAACCGAGAAGTAGTATAGAATGTTCCCGGGTCGTTTATCCCCAACGAGGCTGTACTGGAAAATCGATACAATCGAAGATTTGAGTTTGAAGGAAGGAATTGATTTGAGAAGGTGGAAAAGTCAAATTAGATGATAACGAACAAAAACGTTTAAGAAAAACCTAGAAATTACGAAATTAAACTAGAAAACGAGAGCCCGAATCCCGAACAAAGGGGGAAAAACCTAAAATCTTTAAAAATAACCCTACGGAGAATTTTTTACTTCTAAACTACTCTAGGGACCAAATAACGAAGAATGAAAAAGACTAGACCGAAAACGGAGTTCGTTTGACCCAAAAACGAGTCAAAACAAAATCCCGCACCCGGACCGTTCTTTAAAAAGTAAAAAGTTGTAAAAATGACCCTACGAAAATTTTTGTATTTTTCCTACAAACTATATGACAAAAGAAAATTTTCTAAAAAAGCAAAATATTTTTTTGATAATTTTTGTATTTTTTATGAATTAAATAAACTTTTAACGAAATTAAATTATAAAAAATATTAAATGACTTCGAAAAATTCTGAAAAATTTACAAAAAATACTAGACTTTGTTTTAGGTGCTCTGAGATGAAGCTTATAAGATTCCCATTGGTGAGCAACAAAGTACTTTGGTGCTTCTACTAAGTCGAATGCTTGCAAAATCTGGTGATCGGTATATTGCATCTCTCCATCAAAGTTATTAGCTTCATGTAGTCTTTTGGCAGCTAAGGCTAACACACTCTTTTTTATCCTATATGTTTTAAGGTCCTAAACTTGTCGTTTAAATGAAAAAGGACGACGTCGTCCACATCTTTACTTCGAGGAAATTCAAATCTCCGCTGCAAACATCAAGCAGATAAAAGCAATTGTATCATCAGAAAGGAGATAAAAGTGAAACAACTTTACGAAACAAAGAAATTTCACAATCTTAGGTTATGTTATCTTATAAGGCTGAAAACACAAGCACGAGTCCAAATGAACAATGGATTCCTGTGGCGTATGTTAACTTTAAATATCAAAATGGTTTGAAATATTGACAGATTCCCTCACATACCTGTGGCGTATGTTAACTTCAAAAGAGATACACACATAAGCAGATAAGCTAGCCTATTATGTAAGCAATCCCAAACGCTTAGCTATTCACAAGCCTAGAAGACTAACAAGATTTCATGGACTAGATTTGTGATAACATATTCAGCTCTGGTATTTCCAGATATATAACCGAAAATAAAACCATTACGCAAAACGACCCACCTGCTAGACTGCATTAAAACTTAAAAGCTATGCTATGTCAAATTGTTTAAATAGTATAAAGTAACTACAGTAACATCCTGCATCTTACAATTGCCCAAGGAAAAATTAACCCTCAAAGTCGTGTCAATTTTCATTTATCACGACTGGAAAGATAGTTAACCAAAATACAAAAAAGAAATTGTATCATGCTTAGTATACAATAATCAGCATAAGTTAAGTAACAGTCTAGCTTTCTGCAAGAACTATGTTAACTTTACCAGGATAGAAATACAATATCAGGTGCAAAACACATAGATGATGTTGCGATGACATATATCGTTATTAATTATGAGTATACAGGTCTATGTATAGTAACTACCCAGTAAGGATATACTGGCTGTCTAAGGAAGACGAGAAATTGCAACTACAACGAGAAGTCAAGAGTTGTAGTGGATTTTGGTAATGGTACATCAGTAGACACATGGAAATGCTATTATGATAAGCCATTAAAAGGAAACCCTTATTTATTCAATGGATTCCATGGTATGTAACTCTATATTTGATTAGTACTGCTATTTATTTACAACACCTTTTTGACAAATACACTGAAGTGTTAACTATAGACATTTTTGAAAGCTCTAGCCATGAAAAATGGCAGAATAGTATTAAAAATAGATCTCCAATTAAGTAGCTTTAAATACGATAGCTAAGAAAGTTACCAAGGGATAAAACCTCTAAGCTACAACACCAATCTAAACATCTATAACGTAAAACAAAACTCGTTGTTTACAAACTAAAATCATATCAACAAAAAACTCCTAAAACTAATAATTCACAATCACATGAGCTAAATCTATAGCTTATTAAGAAAAATAAGCTAGTTTCTCTACTAGCTTATCCTATGACTATTTATGACAGGATTGACAAGTAAGGTCTAACTTGATTTAAACTAAAGGAAACTTAAATTATCATATCTATAAAGCTGACTAAATAAATGAAACAGTATTTAAACATGAGAATTTAAAAGAAATAAGCAATTTGAAATAAGCTGTGAATTTGCTTAAAATGAAATTAAGAACATAAAACCTGAAATTGTGTTGTCTCAGCACTTAGCCACTCTTGTAGAGTGAGTGGCTCAAAAACAAACACCTAATGGCTCCTAGCCTCTAAACCTTGAGCATTCAAGCTCAATAAGCTCTTAACAGCTTATTAAACCTTGTTGCTTCCAAATTGAACTCAAATGCCTCAAGTGATCATGCTTTGACTTAACATTGAATAAAAAGTGTAAATTGCATTGCTTAAAAAACACAATTTGACTGAATTTGAGCTTATGAACATGAATAAGCTCAAAAGAGCTTATTGAGAGCTTATTGGATGAAATTGGCTTAAAATTGAAAACAAAGAACACTTAAACTTGAAAACTGAAATGATATTACTCAAATGATGGAGTACAAGCTTAGAGAATAAACGTACAAGTACTTAATAGCTGCAGTCTAAACACTTGAATAAAATTGCTTAAAAATGAGAAAATACAAACTGAAAATTTAAAAACAAAAACAACTCCCTTTTTTCTTCTGTCTTCTTCTTCTTTTATAAGCTCTTCTGTGTTTGTTGTGTGAGAGGGGGAAAACAAACAATCTTGGCCCTTCAATTTCTTCAAAAAGCAATCTTGGTCGTCCGATTGAGCCCTAGGGGATGTGAGATTGCCAAATGGGACTAGGGTTTAAGTGGAGGAGGGGGGAGAGGTTTGACCATGGGGTTTTTGAGGTGCAGGGTAAAAGGGTTTTGGCAAACCCGTGAGTGGGTTTTGGGTGTATGGAATTTGGCGGGAAAATTGGTTTGTATAGGTTGGGGAGACACAGAGTGTAAGTTTAGGGTTTTGGCAAGGTTGGCCCCTCTAGGTTATATGAGCACTTGCAACCATGGTCCTTGTGTTTATAACCTTTTTGGGGACTTGGCAATTTCAGTCCCCAAAGGTTATATTGCCTTTTGCATGAACCGTCCTTGGGTGTACAAGTTATAGGACTTGACATAATAAGCCCTTGGAGTACAACTTTGGTTAAATGGCAATATGGCCCTTCTCTTCTTTTCTCCTCTTTTCTTTTATAAATATAAGTTTAGGGGTTTATAATTTCAACCCTTAAACTTATATTTCTTGATTTGATGACTTTTGGATTTGTCGGGGTTGACTTGGGTTGACTTTGACCTTGACCAGTTGACTTTTCTGTTGACTTTTTGACTTGATTGACTTTTCGGCTTCGATTTGGCTTTGTCTTTCACAGTCTTTTCCATTCCGAGTCCGGTTTTGTCGTTTTGGCTTTGTTTTTCGTCCTTTTCTTAGTTATCCGTTCCTGCACAACACAATTAGCAAAACAAGCATATATTTGGCATTTTAAGTCCGTTTTTGGTTATTTAAGCTCGTTTTTAAAGGTAAAAGGTATGTGTATTTAAGCACATACCAGTTAACATGCAAGTGTTACATATTTCTAAGGTTATATCAGATTCTGAAATTAAATTATCCTTAGACATAGCTAGCATACGTTTATAGTGAACGTGTCCTAAACGAGCATGCCACATAGAAGAATCAACATCTTTAGAACTAATCATGCAAACACTACTAAAAGTATTAGGAACTTTATTAAGATTTAACATAAACATGCCATTATTATAGTAATAGAAACCAACAAATACACCATGTCTTGATAAGATATACTTATCAGATTTATACACTTATTTATAGCCACACTTATTTAACACGAGGCCGGACATAAGGTTCTTCCTAAGGCCCGATACATACACAACATTAACTAAAGTAATGTTTTTTTCATTATTGAATTACTAAAAAAAACATTTCACGACCATGTATCGGTTTGTGACTCGTCGCCTATGAAGCACGGGATCTCATTTGCCTGAGATGAAAAAAGTCTCAAACCAGCAACGATCCTTACATGCATGACAAGTTGCACCCTAGTCAATCCATCACGCAAATGCATCATCCTGTACATAACATATTTCAAAAATATGTGACACATAATGATTAAAAGGAATTACATCAAAGTTAAAATTCAGACCTTGTGATGGATAAAGATCCTTAGATCCTTGTCCCGAACCAGAAGTGTTTCCAGCATTGTTCTTTTTAACACGACAATCCCTTTTGAAGTGGCCGGTTTTGCCATACTTCCAACAAGTCAATTTAGACTTTTTATTGGATCCATCGTTGTTACCGTCATTATTCCTTTTCTTTCCCTTGGTATTTTTGTTGCTGTTTTTTGTTTTTACCATCTTCTATCATGTTAACCGAAAAAGAACCAGCAATTTCTTTGCCATTTCCTTTGCTACTTTCTTCCGCCCTTAGAGTTTCCTTTATGCGAAAATGACTTCCAAGTCGTACCAGTGACAACTCATCCTTGTTGTGTTTCAAAGTGTGTTTGAAATCCTTCCATGAGGGTGGAAATTTGTCTATGATACTAGACACATAATGGGATTCTATCCATAAATCAAACCATGTTGTGTAATTTGCCCAGAATTCGAAGGAGTTATGTTTTGTTCCATCACAGGACCTTGATTCAACCATCTTGTAATTATTAAGTACTAACAAAAACTTCTTTACTGAATGCATTTTCTGCCTTATTTTGATTCAAGTTGGTACCATAACTACTTTTTGCAAAACCCGTTTTGGTTTTACATAAATAGGAATCGACATACCGTTCAAGATGTGTTCACAACAGATGTAATCGCCATTCTCCCACTTGCATCGTTTTCTTGCCTGCTCTAGCGTCTCATCCTCCACAACTCAGGCAGGGGCACTCAGACGTATACAACCTTCAATGTGGTGAGAAGAAAGTGCATCTTTATCTGCCAGCACCTGAAATCATTCCCCTCAAACTTAGCTAACTTTCCAAACTTCGTAGTCATATCCTTAACAGTGTCTCCCATGATTAAAACTAGGAAATACTTTAATCTTTGTAGGAAATTTAGTTGGAGTGTTAAGGGTTTATAATTGGTTATCAATCTGAATGTGTAAATCACTTTTAAGATTAAACTATTTCGACCCTATATGCCTCAGGTTCACGTAATCCTTAATCGGATAAGACAGATTGGCAATTGAGATCTAAGACACGAGAAATCAATCAAAAAACGTTAGAGTATTATTTTTATTCGTCTTGAAAATGAGACCATAATCTGGTTATAAATAACCACCGAAAAGTGGTTATATGTAACCACTGAAAAATGGTTATTTGTAACCATCAAAAAGTGATTACTTTCGGTTATTTTCCCAATCATCACAATGGTTATTAAAAGACACTAAGTAACCACCAATGGTTATTTTCGATTATGGCAGATCTAAAGAATATTATTCTTTGTATATAGCCCCTTGACCCTGCGTCTTTATCGTGGCTATATCAAGCTAACTATAACGAGTGTGCACTCTGCACCTCCTTACTCGTCTTGAGCTAAACTTGCATAAGGCCATAGGTCTCAAGTAAAATACAATTACATAAAATAATAGTTGATAACACTAAAATTACCAACAGAATGTTAAGCTTAATTTTTTTTAAAATTTTTAAAAGTAAAGGTCCTAAATATTTTAGATTTAGTAAAGATGTTGTAAAATAATTGTACACTTGAAACTTGAACAATATTAAACTTAAAAGCTTATATTTATAGATGAAATTTTCAATAAAGACATAGTGTAATAGTTCATTCTTTAGGCTGGACGGTATGGGGGCAAACTCACCCCGTGAGTTTAAAAGTGATGCGTGAGTTTCATTCTGGCGACAAAAGTCGAGCGCGAGTTTCCCAACGAAAGGTGACCGACTCACCTTTAGTGAGTTGCGTGAATATGTGTGTTTTTATTATTTTTATTTTGGTTGCGAGTGTGTGTGGGTATTTAGTGAAATATATTTTATATAAAATAGATATTTTAATAAAATGTGAGTTTGTGATGACCACTACGGTTGAAAGATGAGTTGTAGTGAGTTAAGTGAGATGAGAGAAACAACTGATTTGACGCCGAGATGAAAGTTGAGTTTTGTGTATCCATACGATCGGCTTAACTGACATATTATATACTTTGTTAAACTCGCAAGAAAAAAGACTTGTCAAATGTCAATTTTGTCATAGATTCCTTTGCCTAACATCTAACCTACATACATTCATCACCAGTTGTTATTCAATAAATTAAACAAATAATAAAGCAGGAAATATAAAACTCATAATTAAAAAGTTTTCTTCACTAGCAAGAAGAGAATATATACTGTTTCAAAATATCATTATACAACATAAAAATGCTACACACAGGATCTTGACACGTAACGAAACTGACGATTTGAATTTGAAAAGAAAATACATGAAATAAATAGATATTATATGATTGTACGTGAATATGAATAAGTAGGTTGATTTGATAAGAGGATTTAGCAATGCTCTATACAACAAGAAGATCATTTCCTTTTCTATTTTTTTTTTATATTTGCTATATCATTTTAAATTATATTCTTATATATCGTTTTACACACAATAATATTATATATTTTTCTTCACTTATTATACTCTGCATTCAAACCATTAATTCTAACATTTGTGAAGATCTCGTGAGTTTTTGTGAAGATCTCGTGAGTAAGAATATATGCAGGCACATCATTTCTAAAAAAAACCAACAAGACATATCATTTCTAAAAAAAACCAACATTCCAAGAAAACAAAATATCTATTTCCATTGTCCATAACATACGCTATTACAAACTAGTACTAGTACAAAAAGCAATAATAATAAAATAAAAAAAACTTGTACACAACATCTAAAACCAGTCAGTCAGATTCATCTTTTCTAACCAACAAAAAATAACCCAAAACAGCACAAACAGCAGCAACTAAATTCCCTTCTTTGATCAATATCTTAGCAACAGTTTTCATAATCTCCACCGTTAATTTCTTCCCTTCAACAACCAACGACTTCCTCGGTTTTCCAAAAAAAGTCAACAAAACAAGTACCGAAATCCACGTTACTACCGTGGCTGGGATGGCGACTGCTAGAGCAGCCGCCATCGAAACCAGCCCGAAAATCCCGCCTAAAGCGATCGAAGCGTAGATCGCGGGCCACCCGGACGACGTGTCGGGTGACCTGTCAACAGTACTATCGTACCACGATAGTACTGATTTTAACATGTTCCAAGAACATGATAAAATAATGGTATACACAAATAAAAATAACAACACCCATGTTCTTCTTTTACTCATGATGTTTAATACTAGTACATATGTTTTGTTGAGTTCTAGTTTGTTGATGTTATTATTTGTGGGATTATTAGACATGATGATGTTAAGGTAAGGTTATTTGGGATTTTGGTTAATTGGTGGGTAGAGTAGTAGTTGTTGTATTGGGTTGAATGAAGGTAAAGGTGAGGA
This sequence comes from Tanacetum coccineum, assembly GCA_026074375.1. Classification (NCBI taxonomy): domain Eukaryota; kingdom Viridiplantae; phylum Streptophyta; class Magnoliopsida; order Asterales; family Asteraceae; genus Tanacetum; species Tanacetum coccineum. The sequence continues at coordinate 24,435 of BQNB010008953.1, forward strand.
TGAGAAATTGGGGTTTTGGGAAAGGACCACCAAAGAAAGAAACACACAAACACACTTGTGAGTGTGTGTACATTTCTAGGAAGTTTGTCTTGTAATGACTTTTTAGATTTGGTAAAGTAACTAATGTTTAGGGTAATGCACCATTTTATTTTATATTTGACAAAATAAATTATTCATTCGAAAAGTTAAACGTATAATAAAGTTAAAAGGTAAATAACTAGGATTAATAAGGAACTTATTGGAAGTTTAGAACAATTATAAATTTTAACACATAATATTTAACTTTATTACGATTTTATATGATATGAATAACTCAAAAATATCTATCCTATATACGGCTATACGTCTATATCTATATGATATGCATTATACTTGACACTAAGAGCGGAGGGAGTGGTGGTGCCAAACGTTGGCGCCAAGCCTTGGCGCGAGAAAAGCCCACGGCGCACCACTCCGTGGCTCGCGCCAAAGGTTCTCGCGCCATGGCTAACAGCCCACGCGAAACCATATATATATATTAAAAGTATCCGTTTCTTACCGTTGAGGGGAGCGGATTTTAAAAAAAAAATACCTCAAAAACCCTAATTTTACCCCTTTAAATTTTATGTATTTGTTTAATGTATTGTTTTTTTTAATGTAATGTTTTTAATTTCAATGAATTTTATTTTTAGTTATATAAATAAGTGTATTTTAAATAAATATGAAAAAAAAATAATAAAAAAATGTTATGGCATCAGAATTCTGGTGCCAAACCAATGCCACTGAATTCTGGTGCCATAGCATTTCTGGTGCCAAACTCTCTTTTGATGGTCGGTGACCACCACTTTTTGGAGTTTGGCACCACCATCCAGTGCTCTATAGGGATGGCATGGACATGGCGGCACCAATGGCCAAGCCTCACGTCTAAGAAGTCATGACGAGTTATGACGTTTTTTAAAGCGTGACTTAAAGCGGCACAAAATATGAAAATATTTATAAATATATATATATATATATATATATATATATATATATATATATTTATATCATATTTTAAATATATTGAGTTTACAAAAAATGTCATGCATAAGGAAATAAAGTAAATAAACTACTTTGCATGTAATTTTTTCATTTTTATAATAAACAAACGATTTTTATCGAAATTGAATTCAAAAAGCCTTCACGCATCACAATTTATCACGCCTTATCACGTTTTTTCACTGCTCATCGCATGTCAAGCCTTAAGCATAAGCTTTGGTCTATTGCGTAGCCTGAAGGTCACGTCTCGCGCCTTTGCGAGGCCTTAGTGTCGTTGTGGCGCGCCTTTTAAAACCATTGTTATTAATAATAAAGCACTAATATAGTGGTACACTATATTTGATATTATTACTATTCATCTTATTTAAATTCTACATATTTTTAAAACGTTTAATGTGTAACTAAAAAAATAAAATCTAGTTTTTATAAACTATATTTTTATAAGTCTTTCGTCGATACGTATACAATGAGCCTAATTTTGATATTTGTTATTTTAACTATTTGTTTTATTAATAGTGACGATTTGTGCTAAAGTGGTGTTTGTTTTTTTAGAAATGTCTCTTAACAACATCTTAATCTGACTTATTCAGACGCGGTCAGACATTTTGGTCATTAAGACTGTTTGTTTTTTTTTTCAAGTCATTCAGAGGCAGTAAGAGGCAAGCAGTGTTAAGAGCGTTTGTTTGTTTCTGATCATTAAGAGGCAGCATAGAGCATAAACCTCTATCGACTAGATGTGGAGGGGGTGTCTTAACACCTCTTAATGTATTTTTTTTTTTTATTATTTTTTGTTTTATTTTTTTTACTTTGTTATGAATTTTTTTGTTGTTTTTTTTTAATTTCTGATTTTTTTTTCTCTTTGTTCTTTTGTATTAAAAGTGTTAAATATAATCATTGCATATGTTTTGTTATATAAAAAGTGTATAAATGATATGTGTCAACTCATATTTTGTTCAAATTGAAGGATACGGTTTCAGGACTCATACATCTCAATTTTAACGCGACTCATTTAGTTAATCGTTTTAAGAAGTTCAATTCAAACTTTAAATTGATTATATTATAAAATTTGTTTTTTTATTTAATGAAGTTTATTTCTTGTGCGAATGCAATCGTTTTATATTTAGATTTTATTTATTTTAGAATTGGGTATTTTCAAAGCGTTTGGTATTTTCATAGTGTGTGAAGTGAGAGTAAGTATTTTTTTTATTTATTTAAATTTTATTAGTGTGAAAAAATAAGTGTGTACAAACACCAATTTTTTTGTAGTGGTTGCTTGGTAACTGAAGTTGGCACTTTTTGGACCAAATTTTCTATTTAGTTATATCATTGTTGAAGATATTACACATTCCATAAATTTATATTATTATTATGACTCCTAGCAGGGTACAGCGCGATATGACAATGGGTACCCTGTAATCAAAGTTTTTGGCGAGCGATATCTTTCGATTGCATGTTTTTCGTGATAACGACTTTACGTATGACGGAAATTTCAAGGAATAAATTTATCGCACACCATTTCTTATTAAAATGTCAAGTACATGTGCATCACGTTGCAATGACTATACGAAAACGGTAGTAAGTAGTATTACGATGTTGTAATAATTGACATGAAACGTACTTGTATTGAAACGGTAGTGAGCAAATAAGTGGTTCGTAATTATGTACAAAAGATTATGAAAATGTATTGCTTCTTATTTGTGTGGTACTTAGTGCCCATCTTGAATCCTAATTTATGTAACATGCAAAAACTTTGTTGGGCCAATTCAGAGCCCAATGATCATTGCCTAGATTTAAACAGAAATTAGGCTAAGTATTGAATGACTCGTTGATAGGCATCAGCGGGTATTGAAGGACTCGCTGAGTGCAAAGCCTCAGCGAGCAACCTTAGACGTATTCAAGTCAAAGACATTGTCAAGGAAGTCGAAGATTACTTGAATACATACTCGTCAGCTGGTATGTAGAAGGAATATGATGTGGTTCTAAAGAGAGTCAGAGGTGGCAATACTATGACTATCCTGTTACCCTTTGAAGAAGTACAAGCTGAGCTTAACTTGTTCTCTGAAGTTTAAGCGGGAAACTCTAATTACTTGTCATGGCGGGACAAAAGGTTATTTGAGTTAAAGCCTGTACCAAGTACAAAGTTGGTAAAAGTAGTGAATAGTTGGCAGAACTGTTCACTAAAGTATGGGCGGGCGCTTGACCGGGAATGACCTTTTGTCATTCCTTAATATAATTTTTAGAATACATTACAATTTGACCCTTGAAAGTTTCATTATCATAAAATAGACTTCATAAGCTTTCCAACGATATGAGGAACTCGTTCGAACTCCTTATGGTTTGGTTTTTACGGCAAAAACCGAAAAGCCTTATGATGTACTTTAGCCGCCGGCCGAGGTTCCCGGCCATCGGCCAAAGCCCTTCAGAGGCCTTTAGCCGTCAGCCAAGGCCCTCCAGCCACTGGTTAAAGCCCTTAGAGCACTACTTTACCCGACTTTCCCTTTTTACCTAAAACTCGACTTTCAAGACTCGATACTTTACAAAAACTTTAAGAATTAATTAACACAACCTATTACATCATTTTCATCAACATTTATAGTCTAAATGACCCAAAACATATAAACTCACGAGATTTACCAAACACCCCGTTTCAACCTGTTTACATAACATTATTGACCCATTTCACTTAAAACATTTCAATGACATACCTAACCATTATTCCATCATTAGGACCTGAACATAAACTTAATAACAAGACATTTACAATGGGGTTCAACCTTGATTTGAGCTCGGTATACAACTACTAAGCTCCTAATGCACAAGATACACGCTTCTATCCCTTGCTTCCAAATCTTACCATTACCAATTGCTTTACCTTCTTCCTTTGAACCTACAAAACATTAAACATCTACACCGTAAGCATTACGCTTAATAAGTAAACGGCAATAACATTACATTATACATCATTCTATCACATAATCATCATTATCATTCATCATTAGTCCATAATGTCACACCCCCAAAATCCGACAACAAGAACGGGACAGTAACATTTGGGGTGCGATGTCATAGCACAACAATCAAGTAATAGGAAACGACCTTGAAAGAGGCGTATTTAAATAAAATACATTCGATGCTTCATAAAGATCAAAGTTCGCAACATTGGTCCCAAAAGTTTACAACATGACATAAAGATCCCAGCTTCCACAAGTTTTGTCCAAAACACATAGTTTCAAAAGTTAACAACTGGTTGATAAAAAAAACAAGTTTAATAGTTGAGCATCGAATAAAGGAAAAACACAGAGTCCATCTTCAACATTTCCGCGCGGCTCCCATCCAGATATCACACCTTTGGACCTGAGATTTAAACATGCTAAAAAGTCAACAAATTGTTGAGTGAATCCATAGGTTTATATAAATAAAATGAATGAACGCAAGATTTAAATAAATGGGGACAATGAAACTCATTCATGTCGAATTAATTATTAATGCACTAAGCTCATGACACCGACACCGACACCTTAACAAGATTTTTGCCCCAATAAAAGTTGGGTATACTGCTAATAACCCCAAGGATACCTCAAATGTTAAGTGCGTCACATGGTTAGCTAAAAACCATAAAGTCGGGAAAAGTAGACGGGGATTGTCAGTCCCGATAGATCTATCCACAACATTCGCGCTCACTATAATAGCAACTGACGGTTCATGATAAACAGAGGACTTAAGTAGCAGATAAGGGACTTAGGCATTAATACCAAGCAATAATCAGGATAGCATACAGTTCAAAGTACTTGCGTTCAAAAGTTAAAAATGTAGCATGAAATCTCCCTTCGGACTTTTGAGAAAACAAGTATTAAAAGAGGGCTATGAACTCACCTATAAGCGATTCGGCAAAAATAACAAGATAGGAGCTGAAGTAATCGGACACCCTACGTGCAACCTAAAATAAAAGACGCGACTTAGAAAAATTAACCGACAAATACTCACACAATTTGAATTGAAATAGAAAGGAATTTGGATAAAACATTTTTATTTAACGAAACAAGTATGGCATTGCGTCCTAACTTTTATGGGTCCAAACCACTCAAAACCTGTAACACCCCCATTTTTACAATATAGCAGCGGAAGCTAATCTGGGGTATTACTTCATGGAAACAACAATCATAATCATAGAAAACGACCCAAAAGAGACATTTGTTCAAATGATACGTTATCATTCATTTCAAATCAAAGTTTTACAAAGGCGGGTCCCAAAACCTAGTTACATACAATGTGAATGATAACAAGTTTTAGCCATCTTCGAGTCCATGCCACTCCGTGTCGTATATTGCTCAATAACCGGAGATAAACATGCTAAAAAAGTCAACACAAAGGTTGAGTGAAATTCATAGGTTTGATAAACAGTTTGAATACAAGTCATAGTGTAATAATTGTACAAACACAATTATTTTGAAAATGGTATTGTTATGATCTTGGGTCACGTTATTATATACCCGTTATTTGTAATAATTGCAACGAATGCAATTATCATAGTAACAGTGTATTACTGTGTTATTGTTTTGTTTGGTCTGTTTGGTCTGATTGGTCTTGTCTGGTCTTGTTCCTTGTCTAAGCACATCGCACTAACACATTATCATAAAAAGTCAATTTAATGACTTGAAGAGCTCATAATATCAACATAATAACATCCCAAAGTCAATTTAATGACTTGAAGTCAAATTTAACGACTTGTAGGATTTATGACACTAACACATTATCATCCAAAGTCAATTTAACGACTTGAAGTCAATTTAATGACTTGTAGGATTTGTAATATTAACACATTAATATCCAAAGTCAATTTAATGACTTGAAGTCAAATTTAACGACTTGTAGGATAGATAACTTAGACAGCAATTGTAATGATATGTCAGGATAGCATGTAATTTAGAAAACACTTGTATTTGTAATTTATAGCATGTATCCCCCTTACGGGTTTATGAAAAGATTAAAATGTGAGGCTATGAACTCACTAAGTCCCTGAAAAGTAATCACATTGTTATAAGATAAACGAGTATATAAAAAAGTTTGTAACAAGCATGTATCCCCCTCGCGGGTTTATAAAACATGTAAAATGAGTAAAGGCGAGGTTATGAACTTCACCTGATATGTAGATGTAATAAATAATTCAGATTGAAAGCTGACGACCTTATCACAATCTTAACTGGGGAAGGTTGATATAGCAAAATGATAGTAAACAGCCACGTCACGCAACTTGAGTAAATATGTTAAGTCTTAAGAAGATTGTACTCTAGAACTTTAGTTTTAGGAGTTATGAGTTTGATTTAAGAGTTTGGATTTATTGTATCACCGTTCAGGCCATCATAATTTAGAAGTCATTCAGTAAACGTTTGAGGAGCTAGGGCACTTTAAATCGTAAACCCAACAACTCAGTCAGAACGTAATACCAAGATGAAACCCCTTAATATGAAGCTCCCTAGTATTGTGATATGATATAATCGGTTTTAAGCGTTTTGATCAATATCTAGAAATGTTAAGCACGAGAAGCGTTAATTAAAGTTATGTCTTGTAAGGTTTTAAACATGTTTTTATACTTTTCAAAATGTTACATTTTAGACCCTTGAGTTTGAAAAGTGGCAGAATATACCCTTGAAGTTTGCACTTTTACGAGTTTGGTCCTTTGACTTTAAAAGATATACAAAGTAAACCTTGTACTTTGGAAAGTGACATAATAGATCCCTATAGTTATAACTTTGATAAAATGACATATTCAGCCCTTCTAGTTATTAATTTCAGAAAGTTACGATATATACCCCTTGCATGGAATACTTTTGCAAAACAAGTCCAAAATGCCATGCAAGCTTATTTTAAGTTTCTAAATGATATTAGCAGGTTATATCTTATTAATATAAGCTAAAATATGAAGGTTTAACGCAACGAAAGTTTAAAATAACGATTCGTTAAGCTAGGAAGCAAAACGGGTCAAATTAGGGTTTCAAAACGTAAACGCGCGGGTTTTAAGTTCAAATTCCTTTAATAATCAATAAAGTGGTTATTTTAACATTAGTTAGGCATAGGGGTGGCAATTTCTGACCCGACACGAAACCCGACCTGAAACTGACACGAAAATTAACAGGTTCGGGTTGAGTCTAATAGATTTTGGGTTAGGTTTGGGTCGACCCATCTGACTCGTTTATTAAACAGGTTAGGTTTGGGTTAGGAATAAATTAATCGGGTTGACCCGTCAACCCATTTAAGATTTTTTTTCTAAAATTAAAAATTATTTATATTTTATTATATGTGTTAAATGGGTTAAACGGGTTGACCCGTAAACCCGTTTAACCTATTTAACCCGTGTAATATGCCAACTTGTCTATATAAAACGGGTTAAATGTGTCAACCTGAAACCCATTTAACCTATTCAACCCATGTAACCTATTTAACCCGCCAACCCAAGTATATATACGGGTTAAATAGGTCAGGTTCGGGTTATGTGTAAACAGGTTAGGGTTGACATAGCTGACCCGATTATTTAAATGGGTCAGGTTCAGGTTGAGGTTTTCTGACCCACTAACCTGTCAACCCGAACCCGCCAACCCAAACCCGACGTGAATTGCCACCCCTAGTTAAGCATGCTAGGATAGATTATAACAACATTTAACCATTATGACATTTAGTTTTAAGAAAAACGCGAAATTAGGGTTTCGGGCGTACGGTTTTGGATCAAAATGGAAAATGAGCATGAATTAAGTTATGAAACTTTAACAAGAGTTTATTTAGGATCATATGAACATTATAAGAGTGTAGGAGAAGAAGTAGAACATCCAGAACCTGGGTTTGAGCTTATAGCTTGGAAACGGGTCGAAATCGAGACTTTTAGCTTCGTACGCCTAGAATAACGACTCCGGGGCTTCAAGGCTTCAATACTTCTCTTGATTACTTCTATTGGATCTTCTTAGGAATTTATGGAGCAGAGATTTGCTACCATTGATGGGTTATAGAGGAGGAAGTGGGGGATGATTTGAAATGGAGGCATAACACCCCTATTTATAGTAATTTTGGAACTTGGTGACTAAGGGTGCTAAGAGATCAGGTGAGGACATGTGTGAGAGCTAGAGGGTGATGTGTAGAAGCTATGAGATGAGTCATGTACACTAGAAACTAACTAGAAGGTGTTGGAACACCCATGTGCTTGCCGCGGCTATACAAGAAGAAAAAGAGATCATGTGGCCAATTTTTGTACCATGGAATGTGAGATATTTGTTGTAGAAGGTGTGTAAGCTGCTTAGGAAGGTGAGGTGCTTGTCATGGAGGTGCTTGTTTGCAAAAAGATTAGTTAAAATGGGTCAAAATGAAAGAAACTAGGTTTCGGGTTCATTAGGGCTTATTTAGGGTTTTCAAGCTTGTAATTCGTGTACATTTGATTAAACGGGTCCAAAGTTCCAATTAGGGCACAATTAGGGTTTCTTGGATTCAATTTGCATATAGTTGAAGTAAAATGATGAAATGATGATTGTATATGATTGATTAGCTCGGGTTAGGGTTTAGGGTTTTAAATTAGGGTTTTGAATGAAAGCTTATGAATGGAATAATTAGGGTTTACACATTGTACATTGAGTGTATTAGTTTGTACAAAAGTGGTGGTGAATAAATTGAAGGTAAAACAGAGGCAAAATGGCTATTTTGGATATCGTGCATTAATGACTTATACATTGTGCTTTAAAAACTTGTACTTGACTTAGAGGGAGTTTATATTTCAATTGAAATGTTATATTACTTGTATATATGCTTTAGTAGCTTGTACATTCACTTTAGATATTAACCCTTCATGGAATTAGGGTTTAGAGGTATACGATAACGGTTTAAAGCCCGTTTTGATTAACATTGTGATGTGAAAAATGATACATTTATAGGGAATAATGTACTTTGTAATAAGGATATGATGATATTGACTTGACATATTGTGATGTTTGCTTGACATATATGAAGAATGGTCATAGATAGGTTGCGTGAGCTCGTCTACTTTAGTTATGTAAGTTACATGACATACTGAGATATTGACAATGCAAGTAATGTAATAAAGCGAAAAATTTCCCTGTATAATTGTGATAATAGTAAAATAGGTTTTACATTTGATGAAAATTCTTGGGTTGTTATACATTAGGACACTTGTCAAAATAAATCTGTTAAATCACACAATGTGAATAAAACAAGAAATATATAAGAGTCTACGCATTAATCCTTCGTGATTTTGCCAGAACATCCGAGTGATTCATTCACAATGACGAATGGAAATCCTGCTGAGTTCAACATCAAACATGCTCATGGTAGTGGACTTGGTGCTGATTCCTTTTGAATCAAAATTTGATGTGACAACTGGAAAGAACGATGGTTGATCAATTCTTAGAATTAAACCTTTTCATAGTTATGAATTGATGATTGATGATGAATTTTGAAATGATTAACACTCTCGATGTGTCACAAAACCACTTTAGCAAGTAACACGTCGATTAATTTTCAAATTAATTTTTTACTTCAATCAGTGAGATAGTAACTCGTGGTTCACTCTTATCGTGTTGTCTGCTTTGAGAACGTCTGATAATGAGAACATGCTGAGTATGATGAATCTAATACACATGTGTTAGAAAGATTCAATAACTTCAGCTGTAATCCTGTCGAGGAAGATTCTTCTAAATTGAATCTACCTGATCACAGGTCGATCCTCACGGATTCGAAGGTTACTCCAACTAAACATGGGCGAATGACAAAGCCATATTCGTCCCCACTTTATTGCTAACTGTTTTATTGCAGGAAACTTAAAGATGGTGGTGAAGGTAATGTTTCCGCTGACTTACAATGATTCATAGCCACATTCTCATACCAGATGGAAAAAACAAACATAAAGACATCATGAGCTCAAGTAGTACATGTTTAAGACTTCGGCTTATCTGATAACGTTCGGCTTTCTTAAGTGACAAAGATTAAAGTCAAGTATTTCAAAGGAAGTTTTCCTCACTTGTTACTGAACGTCTTTATCGAAGTGACGATATGTTAATGTTAAAGGAAATTTCATGAAAGATGCAACATTAATGCTTGTTTCAAGTCAAACCAAACTAAGAAAGTTTCTGAGCATGTCGGGTCCTAAGTCACTGTTTCAAAAGATGTCAATGTTCATTATGATGGCGAAGAGATTATGCTTGGTTGATGATCTCAAGATGCTCAAGATCACACTCTCACATACAAGTTAAAGATATAAAAGGAACAAGCTTCGATCCCAAAAGGCATATTCACTCAACTATTTCACAAGAGTAAATCAAGAATGAAGTTATGACTACGAGATTAAGGACTAAGAATAATGCATAGTATTGCCTTCGGAGCTATATTTTTTTTGTAATTGGAGTGACCTCCCTTAGGGGGAGATTGTTAGGATCAAGAAAAGTCTCGGTCACTTCCAATATTTACTAGTCAAAAGCCTGTAGTTAGATATGTTAATCATATTAAGCTAATATGGCCCAAGGCCCATGGTAAGCCCATCAATAGGCCATGTCGGCCAAAAACTAAGGTGTATAAATACCCTCTCCATAGCTTGGAGAGGGTGTTGGTTGGTTTTGTATTTCTAATGTCACTAATGCATTACATGTCTTTTACTTTCTCTATCTACGGAATACATCATTCCTTCCACTTTCTCTCACTAAGTTCCTTCCCATCTCATATCAAAGATTTCTTGTATTCTTCAAAGAAGAACAATCCACACATGCAAGACCTACTTGCATCTCAAGTCTAAGGATTTAGTAAACAAAATCACTTATAAGATTCACTTAATGACGCCGATCCATAAAGTGATAATCTTGTTAGTTGGGGAAGTCCAATATTCATCTTATGAATATCATGTGAGTTTGGCAGACCCATCCTTTAATATCTAAGATATCACCAATCACTCATATTTGTCTTAATTTAACAATATTCTCATATTGTTAATCGACAATGGACTAATTTAGAATAATAAACATTATTCACGGATTAAACATGTGTTGGGAATTATTGAAAACGCCTAAGTGTCGTTTCTGCTGATAGAGATGTTCGTTTCTGATGATGGCATTAAAGGGGTTTCTGATGGCAATTCAAGTAGCGTTCCTGCTGATTTGTTCCTGCTGGTCATGTTTAATTTTCTGGCTTGACAGATATAGCGCAATATGATGATCTAGTTATAGAGTAATTAATGCTAATTTATAGTTTATTATTCTAGAGTTATCTCATAAAGATTAGGAATTATAAGATAAATTAGGAAGAGATTGCATGTATATCTCTTAAAGCATTTTAGGAATCTTGTTTAGCAATTTAGGGTTTATTCTCTATAAAAGAAACCTTTGCATTAGGGGTTTGGTGGAATTGAGATATCACAAAAAAAGTTTTATTCATCAATAGAAAGATCCAATAGAGGGATCATTGTTTATATTTATTCTTTCTTTATATTACATTGTTTTAATTTCCGCATAAGACGATTCATCGAGTCTCTCACATATTTACTTGTGATACATAAGTACTATACAATCTCGAAGGCTAGAAGATCTATCTAGTTTCAGATCCTAACAAGTTGGATATCAGAGCCTGGATGAGAGAGCCTCTGATATAAAGAGTAATACTAGTTACCACAACAAAAACCTTGTTTCTATAACCTGTGAACAATTTGTCAGAACCCATGCGTATATACATACTCTGTCACTCACTTTACTTTATCTCTATCCCTATTCATCTGCTTCTCCTTCATTCACTCAAGATGATACCTCAGATTTCTTTCATACCTGAAAACCACCAACCGATCCATACATACACATAAAACCTGCTTTCTCACAACCTGCTTTCTCCCAACCGAATCAATCTTTCTTCTCACAACCTGCTGTTCACATGACTCACCTTCTCAGACCAATTCTTATCATGTGCAGTCACAACAGTTTCAACAGTTCCACAAACAGCCACCTATCTTCTGCCAAAATGCATAAATTTCCATATCTAGATGAAGGAAAAAAAATATGAGATATGGGCTATGAAGTTGAGTACTGGATTACAGAATGATGATCATAAATCTTTGGAGGATTGTTCAGCAAGGAAACAGTCCAAAGAGGTTGGGAAAAGATGCAAAAGGAAATACAATTGTTCATCCACCTGTCTCTCTTGATGAGCATGTTGCTGTACAAAGGGAGAATAAGGTGAGAACCTTGTTGCTTCAGGCTCTACCTGAAGATCATATGCCGATTTTATCATTATGATTGATGCAAGGATATTTGGTCTGGCAAGTTTTTTAAGGCTAGGTTTGGTGGGAATGAAGAATCAAAGAAGATGAGAAAGACCATGCTCAAGCAGCAGTTTACAGAATTCTCTGTGACAGAAGAAGAAGGCCTACATAAGGGTTATGACAGGTTTCAGAAGATTCTGAGCCAGTTGAATCAAGTGCAAAGGCAAAGGCCAGAAATGTGATATCAACTAAAGTTTCTTAGAGCACTTCTTTCTTCTGTGGTAACCAAGTTGGGTTGGCATTAAAAAACAAGAGGTGGCCTTGACTTCAATGGAGTTTTGGATGACATTGTTTAACAAACTAAGGTCACTTGAACTTGATGTCAAGAATTGGTCATAGTTTTAGTGTGAAAGCGGATGGTTGCTTCCACTACATTCTGCTTTCATTGGATATGCCAGCGCTGGCTCAAAGCCTAATTATTTGATCAGCAGCGATCTATTGTTCAATCAGTTCTCAGACAAGCTGGTTTGTTCTGATAACATAATGGAATGTGTTTTGAATTATTTTGTTGCTGAGATATGAACAAAGGATCATAGATGATGAATCTATGATGACTTTGACTCAAGGTTGATCAGTTGGAGATGGAAGAAATGCGCTTAAAGTGGCAAATGGCTATGCTCTCCTTGAGCGATTAAAGGTTTGTGAAGAAAGCATTGACGAAAAAAGATGAACTACTAAACAATAACAGCAGCCTGAAGATTTGACTAGAAGGAAGTATTATAGATGCTACAAATGTCTTCAATTGCGGACATTTTGCTAGGGAGTTGTAATGTGAAGACCGTTGATGATAAGGCTAGGTATTTGCTTTTAAGGTCAACAGAAAAGTTAAAGACCGAGAACAAAAGCTTTGGTCTATGTTGATTCCCATGGGTGAATTTGTCAGTCATTGCGGCAGCAAAACAAGACTGGTGAGGTCGAGAAGGTTTAATATGGGATGATGGTGACTCTCCATGATGATAATGGTGGTGCTGGTTTATTTCTAATGCGGCTGTGAGTTTGCACTAGAAGAAAAGATTAGGGTTTTATATGCTAATCTAGAAGAAAACACCACTAACACACGGAGTTAACTTGAAAAATTACATGGGAATTTTTTTTTTTTTTCAGGGGCACAAAATAAAAAGAAAGAATGGGTAGTAAGTATGAAGCAACATTCGCTAGATTTTGATAAGTGGTTGGAGTTCTTCAAGAACTTGAAAATGTTGTCTAACAATAGCTCTACATCTACAAGAACTAATATTGGCTAGGTTTAGAGAGAGTACTGTTGGGTAGATGAATTAGTTTTGATTTGTCCACTCCTTGTGTTCTTTTACCACAGTCCATGTTGAGATGGAGGTTAAAACCTCTTTACTCTAGGTTTTTGAGCAAGTGGAGGAAATGCTTGCTGTTCCTCCTTCTATAACTGGACCTATATGCCCAGGCCCATTTACATCTGGAAATGAGAAACACATGGTAAGTTTGTTGGCAGTTCAGTATCGTAGCGTTCCTGCTTGGTCATTGTTATCATTTCTGCAGTGTGAAAGTTTAGGCGAATATGATGATCTTAGTTTTAGACGTTATTAATGTTAATTTGTAGTATATGATTCTAGAGTTATCTCATAAAGATAGGATTGAGATAAATTTGAAGAAGACGAGTGATGAATTTCTTTAGCAATTTAGGAATCTTGTTTAGCAATTTAGGGTTTCTTCTCTATAAAAGAAACCTTTAGCATTAGGGTTTGATGGGGATTGAGATATCACAAAACAGTTTATTATCAATAGAAAGATCCATAGAGGATCATTGTTTATATTTATTCTTCTTTATATTACATTGTTTAATTTCCGCATAAACGATTAATCGAGTCTCTCACGTATTTACTTGTGATTACATATGTTACTATACAATCTCGAAGGTTTGAGATCTATCTAGTTACAGGATTCTAACATCATGCAAATAATAGGACACCAATTATATTAGATATAACTTCATACCACATATATTTATCATTAATAAATTTTTCTTAACATCTCTTATCCAAATACTAAACACAGATCTAGATAAAACTACTAGCTAAACGAAGTCCCATGCTCCTAGCATATTAAGTATGCTTTTCCTTTTTGGAAAAGCCTTCGTAAAGAATCTGCTTAGTTGTCATTTGTGTGAACTTTTAAGATGATTAATTTGCCCTAAGTTCATACACTTCTATGCGCGAAACATATAGTATTTCTATGGTAGTCATTCGCACCCTTTAACCCCGGTTCGTTGGCGGAAATAAGAAGTTCGGCTAATTATCGCAAAACATTTCATTAGGTTTTTTATTTGTTGGTACTATACCAAGCCCTAAAATAAACTTTCTAATCCAAACAGCTTCCATTGCAGCTTCTAAAGCAGCTATGTTATTCAGCTTATGTAGCAGACATTGCAGTAGTACTTTGCTTGGAGCTTTTCTAGTCTACTGCGCCTCTGTTCAAAATGGAGAAGTACTCCTGTCTAAAGACTTAAATGTACATCTATCTTTAGTCTCAAATCAGCTTTGCTATTAGCATCAAACTCTAAGTTCAGCTTCAGGATTTCCTTTATAAACCAAGATCATGTCTTTAATATTTCTTAAATACTTAAGAATGGTTTTCTGTAACACCCCATCCGACATACATTGGATTGCGCAGCGGAATTAAGCAATTGGGCATTCCTAAATAGCACCATTTACCAAGACTACTAGATGACAGATCCCCCAATGAGACGTTTGTTAAAAAACAAATGTGGTTTTATTTATTAACACAGAGTTTTAAAATGCGTTAAGGTCCCTATTAATTGCAACCACGCTCACTACAATATTTCGAAAGCAATTGTTTCAAAATAAAAGACATTGTTTTAACACAACTTAAGACATTGTTTTTAAAAGACCAGAACACACAAGTAGTCTTTCCACATATCCATCACATGCACGACACCTCCACGCCATTGTTGTCTTCATCCTTGGTTACCTGGGATAAAACATGTTTAAAACGTCAACAACAAAATTTGAAGTGAAATTCATAGAGTTTTAAAGTAATTGTAAGCAATAATCTTTGAAGATATATTTAGTTCATTGGGAAAAAAACTGTACAAATGCAATGTATAGCAACTTCTTTTCTTTCATGCAATAAGCTCATGGCACCGAACGTTAACAGTACATATGGTATTTCATATGTTAAAGTGCCCCAAAACAAGGTATTATTGTCATATACCTACTACTTTCTAAATACAAAATGTTCGTTTGACAGGGTGGTCACAATTGATTTCATACCCCGGACAGGGTTGTCAAACCCAATAGATCTATTTAATGCATTAGCGTTCACCTCGCAAGGCAATTAACGGTTCATGAAATAAGGGACTTCGACAATAGCTACTTATGCGGAAACAATCTCGTAATCAGGTCTAGCATACCATAAAATCATATGTGTTCGATTTTATAAAACAAATATGTATCCCCCTCGCGGGTTTAAAAATAATTAAAAGATATTATATCGCGAGGCTCTATGAAATCACCTTAAAGCAAAAGATCCAAATCAACTCAAGTCAATCAACCGAGAACCGTTAACTTCACGTCTTTAACCGCGACCTATATAATACATCAAGTCAATCTTCTCAAAATAAAAACCTTCTCAACGGAATCGGAGCCTATTCCGGATCGATTGAGAAGGTTTTTATTTTGAAGATTGAGAAGGTTTTTAAAAACGATAGATTTCTAACTTTGATTCACCGTTTTTAAGCGTAAAAACTCATTTTGATGGGATTATAATTCAAATGGTAAAATATTATTTGAATTCATGTTTAAAATAACTCTTGATTATGCAATATATGTACAATAATGATTCATCTGTACAAATTTAATGAATTCATCATTCATCCCTCGATTTTACCAATCGATTTGGATGAATCAAATTTGTGATTTATAGATTCGATTCACTATTATGATGTATACTTGTGAATTAAATCAGAAAATATGAATCAATTCGCTCAAACGAGATTTCTTTTTCTTCCAAAATAAAAACCTTCTCATAGAACCGGAGCAAATATATAATGTGTTGTGTGTGTGTATAAATATATTCATATTACGTATATATGTTCATATCATACAATCTCCAAGTGCGACTACAAACAAACATCTCACTTTGACACACTTAACAATATTACGACACTTTTCCATAAAGTTTCTATTTTTAGAAAGTTTGCCGAAAGTAAGGATAATATGATCCGAACTTCATATTTCGTATTTAATTAACTAACATTACTAATCCATTACTCATTATAGACTTTATTCAAAAGTTTACGTAAGTTTGACTTTCAGAAGTTCAGACTTTGTTGTTGAACTTTTTAACACAAAAAATACAGGTTACTTAATTGTCTCTGGCCGTAGTAAAACGTTCTTTTGTAAGAGTTACACAGGCCCCACTTTATATCAAACACGAACCTTCTAGAACAATCCTTTTATCATATTCAAAAACATAAAATAGATCTCAAAAATTTCTCGACTAGCTTAACGGTTCAGTACAAACTTCACGGTCAAAATAGTCAACCCAAAACCTATGAAAATGACATTTTCGACATAATCCGACTATCCAAATATATGCTTAAATTGTCTATGTAATTATACCAAACCATCAAAACCTTAGTCAATAGAAAACAACGCTTTCAATATTTTCCGCACTTGAATTATCTAGCAATAATCATATACATGCAATAATATCAAATTAATCGACACGAAAACATAACTAGAATACTCACAAAGCAATAACAAAACTCGATTTCATTTCCCCCTTTGTTGAACCGTATGGACGAGACACCAAACCAAACAAACTGAACCTTTTTCAATACAACCAATTGCTCAAAACACTAATCTAACAATGATAAACACACCCTTATACTCGAAATCTTCAAGAACGAACCAAAAAGTCTAACTTCTTCAATACTTAGTGCATGTGGGTTTTTATTAGTGGGAAACGTAGGCCTCGATACAATGATTAATAATATATAGGTAGATCGTTTTGCATGTTAAAAAATAAGCCGGAAAAAGTGTGTGTGTGGTGGCCGGTTCAAACAAAGAAGAGAGGAGAGGGAGGAGTGAAAATTTTTGTAAAAATTATAAGTGTGTGTGTTGTGTTATTTATAGAATGAAACTTTGGCATTTTGGCAATTTAGGTCCCTCCATTCTTAATTCTCTTTAAAACTAATACAAAGTGTTATTTCTTTTATGTAAAATCAGCCAAAGACTCGGGTCACACCACGTTTATAAATATTTTAAATCCATCCTACTAATTTCACTTTAAACGTTTAATAAATCGTTAAACCTCGTAAAACAAGACCTTTAAACACGGTTTTTACAAAAACTCGGGGAAACGCCATAAAATGTAAAAATAACATATTTACTCTCTCGGAGCAACAAAATAAATTTTTCTGACTTTCTTAGATGCTAAAAACAAATAGAATTTCAATCACGGATTGAAATTACCCTATAGAAGAAAATTCTCATCAAACCTTACATAGTAAAAACGACTAAAATTATTTATGTAGCAAAAATAATTATCTTAGCTCTGGATAAACGTTGACCTGAAACTCGGGTTGTTACAATACGCAACACAATTTTCTAATAAGTTTCATTAACAGGCCATTAAAAAGATGAAATAGTTACTTTTCTGTAGCGGGGAAAAGTTTTCACATCCATTATTCCTAACCAAAAATCGTAACATTAAAAAGCCATAATGGTGAACTTCAAACCAAAATCCAAACACCCCTACATCTGACAGTAAGTTATTCATCAGATGAAATTTGTTCTCCAACCAAATAATCTTTATAATTTTAGACCCGTTAACATGTCAATCGTTCAGATAGAGTCTTGGTCAAGCGGCAAGGCAACATAGAGAATTCTGAAATCTTCATAAGGCTTTGCTAGCTTTAAATTCTGCATTCATAACAAATAGAAAAAAATTGCTATTAAAGAATTAAAGCTAACCTTTTTTGGTTGCTCAATGGTTTATTATGTTTTCATCTCAAACGGAATGTCCATAATTTTTTGCTTAAGAGTGTCATGGTGCGAGCCACCAACAACTGTTTTCAAGTGGTTAACCCATTCCACAGCCTATAATCATGATAATATAAAGTTTTAGAGCAACCCATTTTGGTACAATTGGTTATCTTGCTATATCAAACATGATTAAGCGATGTTTACAACACAAATGACAGACATGAACAATTCAACGCAATGGTTTGTATCAAATGAAAAATATACCAGAAGGCTGCTAAAATTTTTAACATCAAGTTGGCTTTGAGTATAAACTTCATCAGCATCAAGTTTCTTAAGTTTCTCCTTGGCTTCATCTGACCTTGTCCTATAAACATAATCCATGAGTTAAATTAACAATCAAGCCTATAAATCTGACATAAAAATTTAAATAACATACCATTAAGCAGTCGATATGTCCAAACAAATACATGAATACTGATAAACAATAAACAACCATTTATGAATCATACCTAAATCTATTTTGGAAATTTACCAATATTGTATTTGCAACCTTTCATCTTGAAACCGATATTGGCATATGAATGTTTTTTTTGTTTGTAGGTGGATGTTGTAGATGGGAAGAGGCTGCAAAATTTAGGACGAAAATTAGGTATTAAAGCCACAAAGAAATTTTTAGAAAAAATGAATTTCAATGATTGGCATTCTTTGGAATGATTTATGTTTGGAGATGGGGGTTGTGATTGGAATCCCTACAATGTAACATCTAATAATGATTTGCATAATGAATGATGAAGAATGAATGCAGAATGAATGTCGAACCATCAGGCTTACAAACTTTTAATGGACACAGCCCAATTAAATTAAGGGTTGTATCTTTTAATATAATAGATAGATAGATGTGCATCCAAGGTCCTTAATCGTTTGATATTCATCAGCAATTGGCACTAAATAATTAAATTAACCCACCAAAAAAAATCTCTAAGTGCCATTATTAACCAGACGATATCCATGTTACTTGGTCATGCATGTTCCATGTGAACAGATTGAGAAATATCTATACTACATATAAAACATTTTAGACCCTCTCTCTTCATTAAATGCAAAAAAATTAAATAATACAAGGATTGATACACATTTTATAATCTTTAATGTAAACAACAAAGAGTTAAAATTTAATAATACAAACATTCATGTAATATGTACAATTAACCAATTTACAACACATACTTATTGACTGGTCAACACATTTGATGTTATTATTAAAACACACATTACTAATTAATGTAATTTTTAAAACACCCTTAAAATGAAAAGTACATGTTATTATATGCATTGTACAAACTAATAAAACACACAAAGCTTTATACAATTTATTTGCTAATACATATAGTTTTGAAAGCCGAACTGGGCCAACGGGTTCAACCGAGAACATGAGTGGTCACCGGTTCGGCTAGCAAATAATAGACGTCCGAAAACGAACCAAGCAAATTAATGAGTCATTAACCAATATTGATTGCACCATTACACCATATGTTACAATATGAATGTGTATAAATTGAAGGTAATCTCAACAATTCCAGAGATACCACATATCAAAAACACACAAGAAATACGAGCTCCATTCATACGTCTTTCAGTAATCTTTTCAATCAGAAGCACACAGTTTTCGGTGATCTTTCAGGCAAGTTTGTCAAGTCCGGCTGTACAACAGCTTTGAACGTTGTACCTTGGGAAACAAACGACGAATCTATTATAAGGGAATCGTGTTAAATACGAGCCTCGTGTCACGACCTTTTACTATTTTCTTTATTTATCATTCATAGTGCCTGACTTCTGCTTCTACCCATTCTATAAAAATGGGTGAACGGGGCTTGATCGGGGTTATTTTCCTTTTTTCTCTGATTAATTACAGGGTACCTGCCGCTGCAATGCGCGGATACCCTACTAGTTACTACACAGAAATAGTAATAAGTGATATGTATACCCTAAAATCAAGTATAGTGGTATGTAAGAAGCAATCTACACTCCTGAGTTGATATTATTAGACAGGCTCTCATTACAAGACAAAAGTGGTTAAAACTTGAAAGTAGATATCGAAGAAGATGCATAAGGCATTGACTTATCACCCATAAATCATCATGCGCGTAAATTTGACTTTGTTTACCCTTACAGCATATAAAAAAATATTGTTTATAAAATTAAGAGCACGTCAAAATTCAGATATCCTTCTATATATTTTCATTCAACAAGAGACAAGAGGATGCAAAGAAAACTCTCATAAAAAAATCTTGACATAATGACATCCAAAACTAGACCTATGCTTAAATAGGGTCATGACAACCTCGTCTTGTTTTGAAAGATTAACCTTGGCTTGCTTAGTTTGTTCTCTAGCAGAATGAACTCCATTTAGATGTATTACTAGATAGACTCTGTTAAAACCATAACTTATTTAAAGTGAGAATCATTACATGTATGCTATAGATTAGAATCAGAGTCTGATAGCACTAGTTTTCACATTGTTCTGCAAAATACCTAGTAACAGCGTTGAGGTCATAATAATTGGTAAAGGTGTAGCGTATTTGATGCACAATCAAGGAAACATTTAAAGGGTAATGTCAATACCTTAGTGCACTAGCCGTAAACAAATCATTTTTGTTAAGCTCTGGCATACTTGAGAGAAATTATAAAGAAAAGAATAAGTAAAAAAGTCAACTGGCATTTTGTGTAGCCATGCTATATATGATATATGTAACTTGGTTCCCAACTTTTTTCATAAGTTGTAACATATTCAAGAACAATCATAAATCAGGGAATAAGTACAAAGTCAGCTTTTTTTGTCAAGTCATGCCATGTATAATCTTATACTATATAAGATTGAGTTGGTGGATTTGAATGGGCAGTGTTAATGACATAGTGCATTGATGGAGCAGGAAGTTTAAACAATATATAAGATTCAGTTTCACAAATCAATTGATGCAGTATTAATGACTCCGAACTCAATACTTGGTGTGATGATAGTTACAATATTCAGGCCACTTATAACCACAAGAATACAAAGGATCCCAATTTTAATTCTGATCAGTTAATAGTTTGGAATCGACCTATCATGTTTTATAAATTTATCCTGTGCCACATGTTCATCAGCGACAAAGAGATGATTTTACTAAATCGAGGTATGTTCTAATTTAATTATCTATTTTAGTGTTCTTATATTTTTCAACTTTTTTAATTTTGATTTTTTTATCATGGGTTTCGGGTGAAGATCACAGAAGTGAGTATATGTGGTTTATAATGGTGTACGGGGTTTTAGATTGATAGGTCTAACAATATTAGATTCATAAACAAGTGTATCTCTATAGCATAAGATGTTATTATTTTCATATTCATTTATCTATGTTTTGGTGATAGTAATTTGAGAGTTTACGATTATTTTATTCAAAATTCTTTTTGATTTTGAGGGAAATTTTTTATGATTATGTTTATAATGTTTGAGGAGATTAATAGTTTAAATGATGTTAGTTTTATGTTGATCACTTCTTGTATATAGTTTCGAACTTACAATGATCATATCCATGTAGCGTGTAAATACAATTATTTATGCAAGTGATATATTTATTTGATGTAAGATGTGCTTTCGTTTACCAACTATAACACGTTTTATTTGAAAATGCAAGTGGTTGTGGTACCGGAGTCCTTTCTGAAAAGCAAAACAGGAGTGGCGAATAGGTGGTGCCTAACAAGATCAAGATTGGAGCGTTGAAGAAAACGGATGTTTGTAACAGGAAAGAGCAAGTTCAAGGTCTTTATTAGTCGATGAAGGCTTTAAAGTTATTATGTGCCAAATTGCCAATATCATCACTATAAGTACTACACATATAGAATTTAACATTCCAAGACAGTTTGTGATTCAATATTCAATCTCAATGTTTGTTGTTTGTTTGTTCCTGTTATTCAGGGAACACAAAAAGTACACCAACCCAAGCCAACTGCAACAACAATCGAATCCATGCAACTTACAGGTGAAATCCCATCATTAGGTGAATATTTACATACAACCTAGATGTCAATTAATTTCATTATAACCCCCTTTTTAGTTTTGTCTATGCTCGTGGTGCTGCAAAATTACTGTTTTTTATATGGTGCTTGGGTAGTTGGCACTACTGCAAAGGTTTGGTTGTAAACGGGTTTTTGGTATTTTTTGGGATTTATATTTGCTGGAAAACGGCAGTTTTTTAGGTGTTTGAGTCGTTTTAAAGGCTGTTATTTGGTCATTTTAGGGGTTGTTATTGCGTCGTCTTAGGGGCTGTTCTTGGGTCGATATAAAAGTGTTTGGGTTGTTTTAAAGGTGTTTGGGTCGTTTTTAGTGATTGTTTTGGCCTGTTGCAAAAGTACAGTTTTAAATGGGTGTTTGGGATTGCTTTATGAGGTGTCTCTGTTTGCATTAAAACTGGAGTTTCAAGGGGTGTGTGGGTTGTTTTAATGAGTTTTGCCTGCAAAAAATTGCACTTTTGAGGTTGTTTGGGCGTCCTAAAAATTGTAGTTTTAAAGGTTGTCTGGTGCTCGCTTCTCTATTGAGGTCAATGAGAAACATGCTTAATGATAGGCACTTCTGTTTTATATATAAGTATCAATAAGTTGACTAATAGGCCTATGATCTTTGCAGCTTTTGTTTCCCGATACTGAGGATGAAAACTTTGGACTGAATCTTGCTTTGCAGGTATGACTTGATACTAGCATTTTTTCCATTAAAAGAAGTTTCATTCTCAAAGATTGTTATATATCAATCTTTGTTGTTCATGATACATGATTTTCTAATGACGTGTTTGGATTAGCTTATTTTTTTAGCCTATAGGCTTCTGGAACTGCTAATAAATTTATTTGTTTAGGCTTTGAGTTTATGGTTTATTAGCTTATGCTAATAGGCTATTGTTGATTGGCTTTTAAAAAATGAGCTTATTAGCCTTTTTAGTTTTAGCTCCTAAGATTGAGAATAACTGCACACATGGAGTAGCAAACATGTAGACATAAATTTGAGCCATTTAACTTGGATAAGCACAGGGAGATGAAGTTGCCAAATGGTTCATCTAATTTCTTAGGAAACCGAGCTTCTAGGTACGGCTAAATGAATTTAAATTAATCAAACTCATTTCTATAGTATGCTACGAGTAGTATTTTTTTATATACAGCTATAGCATATAAACATAAAATACATGAAAAATAGTTTGGTACACAAACATCTATGCCCTAAAATGCAACTATATGAGGGACTCTTAAGCTATAGTCTAGGCTCAACCACCTAGTTCTCTATAACCTTGGCTCTGAATACCAATCTGTCACACCCCGCCAAGTGGATACGCAGAGGCATTTACATGAAAAAAGTTATTGCATAGCTCATGGTATCTTTATAGTACGGTAATACTAAATAGGGTAATAAATGCAAAGACAAAACGTTGGTCATGATAACATCCAACAAAAAAAATATCCAAATGACCAAATTGAATGATAAGGTTACCATCATTACAGTCTTACAATATCAAACAAAGTCTAGAAAATCAAAACAACAATATTGCTCGAATATAAAACGGCATAGCATAATCATAATCTTAAACTTGCATCTATGGTCTCACTAGCAACCTCTCCTTAACTATCAATTTCGATTACCCGAGTTACCTGAAAACGATGCTAAAACACGTCAACACTAGGTTGGTGAGATGCCATAGGTTTTAGACACCAACCTCAAAACATTTCAAAACAACTCCAACATTTCTGTGATAAAGATAAACAGTTGCATGGCATATCATGACTTCAAATACTACAAATCAATCAGCTAATTCAACACAATTCAAATCAATATAACTCAAACAAAATAGCTCAACTCAAAAATAGCTCGGCTCAACCCAAGTGGGGAAGGAACGATCCCACGATCCAAGCCAACCCGGCTCCACTTGTCAATTCAATTCAACACATAGCAAGTAATAGCCACATAGCACATGCATTTTTAAGCTAACTCATCAAATATCACAGTATAAAAAGCATCACATACTCAAGCTTCATTTTCATCCATGAATAAAATCTTATAAAAAGATAGGGGCTGGGCTATGACACTCACCTGATGCTAGCTTCCAAAATCCACAAATACTTCACAGAAATTCACGAACAATCTAAACAACATAAACACACAATAAGTTACCATCAATTAGGCATTCAACCCAATATGATGTAACCTCAACTATGATGGATGCCTATGTTATCTATCATAGTCCTATACTTGTTTTAAAACTTTACCACATCCTACATTTACTATTTACACTTAAATGTTACACTTCACAGTTTCTGTTTTTAAGCAGAATTTTACACCTACTTATGCGACCTAAACGCACCACTTTAACATCCTCATAATTCAAACCAAAAATCTCACATGCTCCCTTATGTGTCTACTGTCTAACATGTGACTCCCAATCATTAATTGCATACCTAAGTGCTCCTAAGAAAATCAAACTCCAAAACAGTCTCAATTCGGGTCTGATTGCGCACTAAAAAGTATGACCCTAAAAAGCATACTTAGGCTTCGAATTAATTAATTTACTTTGGGGGATCTTTAATAGACACATAAGACTTAACTTCTGTAGAAGGGTTAAGTCCAATTCGAATTTTAAGTTGGGGTTTTACTTCCCGAAATTAGACCCAAATCTGACCCGTATTTACTGGTTAGACAACTTTTCTTGCGAAAGGCTTTTGAAGGCCTTCCCGAACTCAAAATCGTTCGAGGCCGGATTTTTTAGAAAATAGACTCTCTGAAATTATCAAAACTCATAAGATTCATAAAAAAATTCGTTGCCAATCATGAGATATCATCTGAGCAACACGACCCAAAATTCTGCTCAAACTGAAATCATGATTTAACGCAAATTAACCCTAACCGATTACACCATCATGCTTCTAATTAAACCCTAATCAATCCTAAATAGTTTAATTACATTAATTTACAGAAAACATGAAACCCTAATTAATAAAACCTAATTTAACTCTAATCCATTATAATTAAGTTACTAGAATTGAAAGATTATAATTAGGATTGAACATAAACTTGAAAACTTACCTTGAAAAGATCCCTAAAATTTTTCTCTTCTTTCTCCTCTTTTGGAACCGGTCGAACTAAAAAGGGTGTGGGTTTGGGATTTATTTTTTGTATTTATAGGCTCCTAATATTTACTAGATAATTCCTAATTAGTATTAGATATCAATTAGAATCCCTTTTTATTTTTATTTTTATTTTTATTTACAAAAATTCGGATTTACTATTCATGCCCAAAAAAAATATTTTTTTTTCTTTTCTTTTATTAATTAATTAATTATCTTTATACCTTAAGTTTTATAAAAACCTAAGCTAATTTGTTAAGCCGTTTTGCTTGAAAACTACTTTCTAAAAATAACTTTTCATTTCCAAATTCACTTTCTATATATGGAAAGTTTACCAAAAACTCTCATATTTTAACAAACTCATTTCTTTCACAAATGACACGCTTCTCATTTTAATTTATCACCTAGACAACCACTTATTAACCCAAAACAATTCTCTCAAAATACTAAATCAATTCCATTATCACAATAAGTGATTAAAATAAAATTTCTCCATCAAATAACTCATTTTTCTTAACTTAACCTCTAAAACCTAAACTTATCTTAAATTACCAACACAAAAATACGTATACGTATAAATACTTACACATTTAACACAAAAACGCTAAAATCTCAATAACCATTTCCTTGTCACTCAAAAGTGAACGAAATGAACTCAACCAATTTCACCACCATTCCAATCTCATTGAGATGATCACACTCAATAGATTGATTATCAATACCTCACATATCCCACATAAACTCATATAAACACACAAAATCACATAGAAACATACATACCCATAAATCATACTTATAGAACAGATATTTAGGTCAACATTATGGTTTGACCAACCTGCTCAAGCCATGGTTGTTACGTTATCCCCACTTTGAGAAAATCTCGTCCCGAGATTTAACTACTCGAGGCATTAGCACTATCGACAAACAACTAAGGACACTTAGACCTCATTTGATCCCTGCGATCCCAAGTAAACTCAGGACCACGCTTCGAATCCCAATGAACTTCCACTAATACTATTATATTACGCTTTTACTCATGACCTCTAGGTGCACAACATCAACGGTTTCTTAACAAAACAAAGAGTCTTGTCAACCTTAATCTCGACTAACTTCCACTATCGAATACGCTAAATAATTGCTACCGCAACTAGCTATATTTTTCTTCATACTCGACCACCAATTTGAAAACCTAACACCACACTAAGTTGCATCTGCTTCAGGATGGATAGAATACTTTATCGTATATGCCTCTTCAATAGCCAATATGAACCACTCTCTACCTCTTTTCACACTCGTTGGTCCAAGCCACGCAACATCTTATGTTGACAGTTACAAAACCTAACGTTTTTAAAGCATCGGCTCGATCTAATTTATGCATAAAATAAATTTTACCAAAAATCACAAACACATCTAGAGGGCATCTTTAAGGTCATAAGCAACCTTAAGTACACAACATCAATTAAAACTCTCAATGATCTCTCTTGCTCCAACGAACAAGTGTGATACTTAGTTTACCTGAAGTCCTAAAGCTAAAGACCTCCCAATCAAAGTCCCAATCGACTGATCATAACTCAATGAACATTAATTAACTGTTTCTAATGAGTCTCTTATAGCAAAACCAAAAATTCGAAGTTGACACACTAAACATGTCATGCACCACTCTTCAACTCTTTTAGGTAATATCGAACCAAACCCATTCTTCAAAAATCTCAAATGACCTTCTTACCTTGTACAAATTACCATCTTATGCAACAATCATACACCCCGTTCAAACTGAATACACTAAGTAAACACCTCAATTACCAGCCTCAAGTCAAACAGATAAAACCTAACACTAGATAAACCATGAACCAAACTCGGTTCATTCAATCTTGATGTCGCTAGTTACAACCCATAAAACGGTAACCTACATTCCTTTCCACACAATGCTTTAAGTGAAGCACATCTCATACCCGAAAGATAATCCCCACCTTAGGGAAAAACTCATCTCACGAAAGATAAGTATCCCAACTACCTCTAACATCCACAATACATGTCCTAAGCATAGCTATAAATGAGGGTGACTTAGTCAGTCCATTGACTACACCCAATCGCACTGTATCCACTACTCAAACTTGGTAACTTGACAATAACATCTTTAGTTATCCTTTCTCACTTCTACTCGGATAACTCAGGTTGTAGCAACAATCCTGAAGACCCTTGATACTCAACTTCCACTCTCGAATACGCTAAATACTTGCTACCGCAACTAGCTATATTTTTCTTCATACTCGACCACCAATTTGAAAACCTAACACCACACTAAGTTGCATCCGCTTCAGGATGGATAGAATACTTTATCGTATACGCCTCTTCAATAGCCAATATGAACCACTCTCCACCTCTTTTCACACTCGTTGGTTAAAAGAAACACAACATCTTAAGGTTGACTACAGTTTCCTATGCTTTGGACATCTTTATTTTTACACCACCAACATCCTTTCACGATCTTCTTTGGTATCTACATACGTCAATCCAGAACTCATTCTTTGGCTTTCACACGTTTATCCAACTATCCACGATTCCAACAAACCACATTTACCTTTCCCCAGAAAGTACTTGGACCTTGAACCAACTCACTAAATAACTTAATCCATCGACTCTGCCTCATGTTCAATCCTTCCGATTGAAAGTGTGTTTGAAACGTTCATGATCCATATAGATCACTCTCCACGTCTCGTTCACTTAAGCCTCAAGCATTATAGTGCCACTCAAACCTACACGTTTAAGCAGAAATCCTTTATAAGATCCTTCAGTTGTCGCGACGTACAAGCATTCACCTTCTCCCTTTTTCCAAACATGCTTCCAAATCCTTACTTCGTACGTCATATTATAGCTATAAATCGTTTGCTCCTTCGGCAATGCCAAGATCGGCTCATACCCAATTTGATTCCTTCCACATCTAGATAGCTTCCACGTTGTTGGAAAACTTCATGTACAATCTCCTCTTCCTTCCAGTGTCTCCGACGATCATCGATTCACGTCGCTTCGTAGCTCTCCTTAGACTTCGGTCGTTAAAATATCGTCTAGAGATATATACTTAACTAGCTTGTCTATATACGCCATGGCACACCCGCTCATTAACTCCATGAAAACCGCAGTGCATTGGGTTAACCCAAAAGGCATAGCCGTAAACTTGAACGTGTCCATACGCATCTAAAAACAAACCAAGCTAACTCATCCCCGGCACCCTCCATTGGTGACATTACATACGAATTTTCCATCTCACTCTTCTCGAGATAATCTATGCACATTTCAAACTACCCACCTTTCTTCCTACCAAGCAATACAGACGCTTCCCACAACTAAGAGGTACTAAATCAAAAGTAAAACAAAAACTCTCCATATCCCACTTGGGATTTCGAATTAATTACCATTCGCTTCGCTACGGATTATTTGCACCACTCAAAGATATGACCTATCATCCAACTCTATAATCATCGTCCAAGAGCAAATACCCAAACCTTCAGCATTCACCAATTGTATGGACCCAAAAATCACACAATCCCAAAAGTAGAAACACCGAAAAATAAATTATCAGACATAACTGAACGAACTATCAGACCTAACAAATGCATCAATGACTAAGACACCCAATGAATAATACCATACGTACCACGAACCCATTAATTAAAGAATCGAACCTTTGTACCAAAACCGACTTTTTACCCAAGGAAACTTTCCCTCATAACCTTATACCAATCATTTTAAAGCAATAGAATCGCCTTAGTTAGTAATGCCAATAATTTTAAGTGTAAAAATAAATTTAAATAAAATTTTCATAAACTTATTATTTTAATTATGTAGATTATATAAAAGAAAATTCAAAGATGGTTTAAAAACAAATTTGTGCATTTATTTATATAATATATTTTCGAAAGAAGTTTTTTAACACCTAAACAAAATGATAGCGACTATGATATCGACTACAACAAAATTACTTTGAAAAAGAATTTATGACTCGCAACAAAAGACATCATGATAGCAAAATAGACTCCCAAAATACCTTAAGGATTCAATACCAAAATGTTAATTTACTTGAAAATGAACACGACAAGAACTCTTGTAAACCAAACAAAACATAAGGACTCATCCATACCAACGGTCTTAGAGCCAAGTCAAAAAGTATCGTCACCTTTTTGACAAAGGAAAACAATCAAAACGCCGAACAGAGAACATAGAACGACAGTTCTATGATTACACCCTAGATTACCAACACGAGCATTGGATATCTCAACGAACAACGAGCTAACGAACCAACTTAAGAATCGCGACGACAATACCAACAGGTATTCAATGTATCCGCAAATGATAGATGAAAGGGAACCTTACCATCTACGCAACCCAACCTAATATAATCGCCCAATTGGTTAAGAGAGGAATTCTCTAACCATACAACCATCCTCAACAGAATCTCACATCACATCTACACTACCAACTACACAACTATCCAGACTTACATCCATACATACATACAAGCAACAATGATCAATGCAGTCAAAGTCACAAGTCCACGTGTGTGTTGCCTTTATAATTATGTTCGCGACCATAATTATAATTGCACCTTTTGCACACGTGTACTTACTTCCAAGACCACACATCTCAATGATAACACACATCTACCACATAGCACTTAATAATAATGCAAATATAACTCAGACATAATAATCCATCTAACGAACCATAAAATCCCAATCGACTAAACGAAACAGAAGTCACATCGCGACCCAAAATATAAAAGCAATCCTCGATTATAGCAACGCATCGAGGTAGGAAACGAAATAAACTTATGTTGGGCCTCGCTTGTGTTTGACTTTTCTCTCTCAAAAGTCACCCAACTTCGCGGGTCCATTGAGGTAAACAATCTCCCAACGATATCTCCTAATGGTAGGGGGAAGACATGACTAAAAGAATAACAAAGAGGTATATACTATTAGATCCCCATAATGAAAAAGTA
The DNA here is from genome assembly GCA_026074375.1 of Tanacetum coccineum. Taxonomy (NCBI): domain Eukaryota; kingdom Viridiplantae; phylum Streptophyta; class Magnoliopsida; order Asterales; family Asteraceae; genus Tanacetum; species Tanacetum coccineum. Next base: position 54,859 of record BQNB010008953.1, read on the forward strand.
TATATTTCATATTATATAGTAGTAATTCAAAATAGAAGGAATTTCAAAGCTTTTAGGTAGCGGGAACATACGGTATATACGTACACAAACACTTATGCCCTAAATGCATCTACTTCCAGGACTCCTAGGTTATAGTCTAGGTTCAACCACCTAATTCTCTATAACCTTGGCTCTGAATACCAATCTGTCACACCCCGCCAAGGCGGAAACGCGAGGCATAACATGAAAGATATTAACATAGCACATGGTATCTTTATAGAGGAATACTAAATAGTGTAATAAATGCAAAGACACAACGTGTCATGATAACATCCAACAAAAAAAAAACCAACGACCAAATATGAATGATAAGGATTACCATCCATACAAGTCTTATAATATCAAAACAAAGTCTAGAAATCAAATCAACATATTGCTCAAATAAAACGGCATAGCAAAATCATAGATCTTCAACTTGCATCTTATGGTCTCACTAGCAACTCTCCTAACATCAATTTCGATCACCTGAGTTACCTGAAAACGATGCTAAAACACGTCAACACTAGGTTGGTGAGATGCCATAGGTTTTAGACACCAACCTCAAAACATTTCAAAACAATTCCAACATTACTGTGATAAAGATAAACAGTTGCATGGCATATCATGAACTATCACATACTACAAATCAATCAGCTCAATTCAACACAATTCAAATCAATATAGCTCAAACAAAATAGCTCAACTCAAAAATAGCTCGGCTCAACCCAAGTGGGGAAGGAACGATCCCACGATCCAAGCCAACCCGGCTCCACTTGTCAATTCAATTCAACACATAGCAAGTAATAGCCACATAGCACATGCATTTTTAAGCTCAACCATCAAATATCACAGTAATAAAACATCACATACTCAAGCATCATTTCCACCCCAATGAAAAATCTTAGAAAAGATAGGGGCTATGACACTCACCTGATGCTAGCTTCCAAAATCCACAAATACTTTACAGAAATTCACGAACAATCTAAACAACATAAACACACAAAATCACATAGAAACATACATACCCATAAATCATACTTATAGAACAGATATTTAGGTCAACACTATGGTTTGACCAACCTGCTCAAGCCATGGTTGTTACAACACAAGTATTTATAGTGGTTCGGCTACAAGGACACCTTCCTTGCCCTACTCCACTCCCTGAGTCACTCGAGAGTTTGTTAAACACTAGTCACCAATCTCCTTTTGACCGGAGGAGAAGCCTCACAACGTTGGTTACACTTCTTTTATGATACAAATATAATCACCGGATTCTTCACACGATAGAATCAATAGCAACACTACTATACTTGGTATACAACTAACAATGATATTCACAACTATAAACTACAGCAAGATGATCCTGAAGGAATGATAGAGATCGAACACAAGGTACTTGTGACTTGGTCGTCTCGAACTCGTATTTGGCAATTTCTTCTTTGAAGGAAATTACCTACACAAGACTAAAGAAAGATATACAAGAAATAGAGAGAAAGATCAGATAATTAGAAAGTATTTCAGGTGAGAAAGGTGTGTCAAAACATGAGAAATGGCTTGGTATTTATAGTGAAAAACTTTACTGTAGCCCGGTTCTTCCGGTGCTATTGAAGAAGTCCACCGGCAGCCAAAAGCAAGGGCACCGGCCTACAATAACCAAATTTGAATTTTGATTCGCAAAATCTTGAGAGATCGTGTGTAATCTTGTAAGATTGCCCTTGGATTTACTGCATTTAATTAGGTCATGAATGATTTAATTAATCTAGAGTGTAAAAACATTTTGTGTATAAAATCATACACTTTTATTTTTTTGTAACCCTTTGTGTTTTTCTACAAGATTAAGTTTTTAAAGATAGTAAGAGATTTGAGAATGATGTTTTTACTATGTTTTGTCATTAATAAAAAACCTTAAAATTCTTGAATCTTTCTTGTTCTCTAATGGCAGCCGAATTATTTTTTCCTTCTCTAGGGACTAATGGACGAGTTAGTTATTGAGAGAGAAGGAGTTATGGGCTAGGCCTTTTATTTAAAGATCCTAAGTATCCTAGTCCAACTCTAATTAGGCTAATACAAAAATTAAACCCAAAACCCTTTTTTTCTTTTACTATTCATGAATTTACTATTCACCTATATAAAAAAAATTAACTAATAATTAACATTACCTTAAGTTTCTACAAAAACCTACGTTATTTTAACTATACCTTTTTATTAAAACGCAATAAACCGCACTTTCTAAAAATATAATTTCACTTCTAAAAAAAATTACACTCTTTCATTTCTAGGCTCACTTTCTAAGTATGGAAAGTTACACATAACTTCCATATTTCTTTTCACACTTGCTCATATTCTCATGCTCATACGATAAAATGATCATTTTAAATTCTTAAATGATCCTATTCATACTCATTTCAAATCAAATAATCACCAAAACACATAAGATCACACAAAATAGCACAAAATTAGAATCTAGAAGCACATTCTAACCTGATCAAACCATGGTTGTCACACCGAACCTGGTGGGTCGGTTGGTGCTTCTTGACCGAACCTGGGTGGTTTGGTTGAAGGACTACGGCCGATCCTCGTGGGTCGGTCGTGGTAAATTCCGGTGGTGGTTCCGAGTTGTTTTCGGTGATGTTTTAGCTTAAAGATTGAATCTTTTTGCAAGAAAACCAAAAAAGTTTGAAACTTTATGCAAAAGATTGAAACTTTATTCACGAAAACCACTAAAGAATTTGAATCTTAACGTGTAGATCACGTTTGTGAGTGACTTTTGCATAGTAAATTGCAAAAGTTCAAAACTTTATCTTCCGAAATCTTTAAAAATTACAACTTTCTTCAAATTTTAAGGCTTTAACTTCAAGAACTTGTCTTTTTAGTCTTCATAGTCTTCATATTCTTTAAGTTCTTCAAAGTCTTCAAATTTGATAACTTTCTTCACGAAAAGCACTTATAATCATCCCATGGCTATTGATACCAATTGATAAATATCAATATATCATACAAAATACTACACTAAAAAGTTTTAAAGAGAGAGTAGAGAGAGAGTGAGAGGGTGACGAGTAGAGGGAGGAGAGGAGGAGAGAAAAAAAGAAATATTAGATTAGAAAGAGAAGAAATAAGCACCCCTTAACCCTTCCTTAGCCCTCGTTATATAGTAAGGGAGGAGAGACTAGGAAGCAATTAAGGGATATTACATATTACATAGTAGTCCTTCCCTATTTGTGTAACACCCCTAAAAAATCACAACGCAACGGAACACCACCTGGGGTGTTACTTCATAGCATAAAGTACAAGTTACAAAAAATGACTCTAAGTGAGACGTTTTTAAAAGTCAACCATTCGATAATTTTTATAAAATATCAGAGTTACAATAGGTCCCATTTGAAATGTAATAGAAAACATTTTCAAAACATTTGTCGAATGATACTCAAAATTATAAAGCCTTCAAAAATATTTATATCCGTGCGACTCGAATGCTCCCAATGCTCAGCTAGCAATATAATAACCTGAGAAAATACATGCAAAACATCAACAATAATGTTGGTGAATTCATAGGGTTTATAAATAACAATTTTGAACACAAGCATAGAAAAAACAAGTAGTTCACAATCAATACGATGCTAGAGCCACGAACCGAACCTTAACCAGGTGCCCATCTCGGAGTGATAGTGTTACACACTCCCAATGCTAAATACAATGTGTCTACTTGAAGTGTGACCACTACGGATCACACACCAGACAGGGTCGTTAGGCCAAATAGATCTACTCAATTGCAATTAGCGTTTACTCATCATAGGTAATTAATGGTCCATGACGGAAAGGCCACCACACACACACTTATAGCAACAAAATCACGTTTACATATCAAAATCACTTGCGTTTGATTTTCAAAACAAGCATGTATCTCCCTCGCGGGTTTTAAAACATTTAAAAGATTTAAATGCGAGGCTATGAACTCGCCTTAAATGCAAGAAGACCAGAAGAAAAAATGAATCGTCGGACGAGAGGGAGATCTCTAAGCACCGCCTAAAAGGCGTGATGTGACTTAGCATGATAAAGAAATCAATACGTAAGAGTAAATCAAATGATCACGATATATGTTTTTGAGATATGCATGGAATTGCACTAGGACTTACCCAAACTATTTTTACCTCAGAACTGATGAGATAAAACCATCTACCTTATTTTCCGTCCTCAAAATTTCCTTATTTTAATTATAGGATTACCTATACGTTTTCAATTTCAAGACAAGTCGTAAGTTTTTTAATTCTGAAATTAATTCAACTTCACGGACCTCTATCTCCTAATCCATGAATGATAAAAATACAAGGCCTTCTCCTACAGGAAGCCATTTGAGTCTACTTTATAAAAACTCAGGCCTCACTTTCTAACAAGTTTTAAAACTATGTGAAAACACCATAATACCCCTGAACATCCAGCCCAGAATACTTCCTGAATTTTAACCCTTTATGAAAATGGCCATAAATCCCAATCTATGATAGCAATTAAAGTGAGGCTAAATGGAGGTGTTAGCTCTATGTGTCTACTATAAGGATCGACTTTTTAATTCAACACTTTAGTGTAAAAACCTAGAGTTAACCTCCTTTTCCCAACAGCAGTCCAGATTTGATTAGCTTCGGTAAATCGGCCATAACTCACTCATCCGGAGGAGTTAAAATTCTATCCAATGAACCACATGGTCCTCATATGTTTTACCCTTCCCCCATGTAAAAACCCAGTAGCCTCCAAGTCAAATAAAATTCATTACAAGCCTAACTATCTGCATTACAAATTCTGGGTACACACTAAGTATGTTTCCACGGTTTTGGTCGTATCTCGACCATCCGGAAGAGTTGGTGTTCCATCCAACTCGCCACTAGGACCTGAGATATTAAACTATTCATTAATGTAAATAACCAGTAGGCTTTAAGCCAAAATGTCCCCATTAAAACACAAACTATCTGTAGGTCACCCATTTGGACTAGTTTCACTAAATTGGGCGTAACTTGATCATCCGGATAAGTTACCGCTCCATATGAAGCACCACATACACCTTGTATGTTGATCTACCCAACCAAATCATAAAATCCCAGGCCTTAAGCCAAAAATATTTCGTAAATAAGCTATTTTACTACTGATGTAAAAACAGTCCCAAAAACATGTATAATTTCAAATCCAAACACCATTTTTAACAACATCTAACACCATGCAATGCCATTCTAATCCCTTCTACATATCTCATACATCAAAAATTCTATGATCACAATATAATCAAATCAACACCAATCAAGACAATGCATGTACACAAAATATAAAAATCAAGTACATGCATTAATATAGAACTTAATCAACGAAAAAGGGTTAATGAAAGACTTACAAACACAATAGAAACCAAGAAAAGATCAACCATAATTTCTTCCTTCTTTTCTTTGTTTAGCCGAAATCCAAACAACCTCAAAACCAAACCCTAACTTGTTTTTCCTCCATCAAATCTTGCAAAAACCTTTATATTTAAACCCTAATTGCTTCCATTTACCTTTAATTAAATCAAAACCCTTAAAATCAAAAACTAACAAAAATTCAAGAACTTAAGAACTTGATGCATGGTGATTTCTTGTTGTTGGGGAATGATTAGGGTTAGTTTAGGATTGATTTTAGAGTGATTGGAAGTATTTTGGAGGATTGTAGGTGATGGTGGTGGGGTTTGGTGTTGTTTGCTCGTCGACCACAGGGGAGGGGTGGAAAAAGGAATCGATTTTTTTTATAAAGTGTGTAACTATGTGTTTTTAATAAAAAGGTTGGGTTAAATGTGGTTACTAACTTACAGGTTTTTGACAAAAATATAAAAGTGGGTGTTTATTTGGGCTTGGTAACCGGCCATAGGCCATGGGCTTATGGTTTACATATTTTTTTTTAATTTTACTCTACTCTATTTTGGGCTAAAACTTTTAGTTAACTTGTTATAATTTGTAAAAACACTATTTTGACGTGGTTTCAGCTAAAACAGGGGAAAAGTCAGGAAATACACTAAATTAATAAAAATTAAGTTTTCGGAGATAAAATATGAAGTTTTTGATCTCTTAAAATGCTTAACGGATAAATATGCAAAGCATAAGCGTAAATAGCTAAAGACGACGATTTTTGATAATCGGCTAAAATTAAAGTCTATAAAAATTAAAAATAGAATTAAAGCTTGGTTAAAAATATTGGCCGCGAAAATACGAAATGTTACAATTTGCACTAGTTAATCCCTACACGTTATAAACTAGATAAATTGGCCATGTAATCAACACTTTTTGTGTTTCTAACAAGAGTCTCTTGATCTTAGTTTGAAATGAAGGGTGAGGATGTGAAGAGGACACTTAGTTAAGTGGCAAGATCAAGGATAGAGAGAGGTGTGCTGGTTGCGTGAGTAAGAATATAGTGTTTGTAAGAGAGGTTGTGTTTGTTTGAGATGAGGCATCAATCTAATGGTTAAGAAGAGAATGAGGGATTTGGATTGATGAGGTGGCTTGATCAAGGGTAGAGGTGAAAGTGTGTTTGTTTTTTTTATTGTGTTAGTTTGAGAAGCAATCCAAGGGTTGAGAAGAGAGTGTGTGAACTTGGATTGGTGACATGGCTTGATCAAGAGTTAAGATGAGAGTGTGTGTGAGTTTGTGTAATTTGAATTGTATGGAGAAGAAGGTGAATAATGAATATGTGGTGGAGGATGTTTTGAAAAGATATAAAAGATCTTGGTTAGGAATGTAGGGAACATAGAGGTACAATAAGTACAAGAGAAGTACATTGTGTAAGAGAATGTGAGTTGGCATATGGAGGATAAGATTTGAGGTTTGTTTAGTGAAAGTTTATGTGTATGAAGGTTTGAAGATGAAGATGAAGATAAGGATGAAATCAAATGATTGATTTGGTTAAATAATCATATTGCCAATAAGAGAGGAAGGAGTGGGCATATGTGATTATGGGATTTGTTTAGGAAGAAGATGATTGGAGTGTGTGTGGAAGAGATGAAATCACTTGTTGGGTAAGAAGGGTAAACAAGTGATTAGGAAGAATGGGTAGAAGGATTGTGTAGAAGAAGTGTGGACTTGTACATGTGAATAATACGTATGAGTTTTGGAAAAACAATTGTATGGAAGTGAAGATAAGTCAAAGTATACTGTACCTTCTAAATACCACAAACTTATTAGTCAATTTAGTCTTTAATCCATTATAATCAACAATGGATTTAATCACTAATCATCTTGATGCAAACAAGCTAAGTGCTTTGCATCTTTAGTAAAGCATATCCCATGACAGGAAAGGATGCGTTTACGCAAAGTGACCTTTGACTTAGTTTGACCAATAAGGGAGTAAAACTCGTTACGTGATTAGGAACATCATAAATCTGGATTAAGGTCAAATGATTACTTTTGTTTGTTGGTATGTTAAACATATGATCATACTAGGTTTAGAAAGAAGTCTCGGCCTTGGCTAGAGACGTATGGGGATAAAAGTTTTTGGAGTTATGAGCGATTTGAAGAAATTCAGATGAAATTCGTTATTGCACCTCTCTATGTCTAAACCCTCATTTGGAGTGTGTCCAAAATGCTGAATATATCATTATACATACCTTTTATTGAAGTCTTTCAACATGTGTCCCGGGTAAGAGGAAAGCCGACAATATGCTTGGGGTAGGGGGGGGGAAGGGGGGCGGGGGGGGTTAAAACGGATTTCACGTGTTCCGGTAGCGCTAAAATCTTGATATTAAATTTATACTTGGTGAGTTTCTCTCTTCATAACTCACTCCAAGCAAGCCATTCAGGAATGGAACCTGGAGAGCCACAAAGCCAACCTCCCTTAGTGAAGCCGGTAATGCAATCATAAAACCACCTTCACCCAAGATCTTTAAGCTTGATTCCTTTCACATATATGCCCCACCTTCATATTGTTGAGATCCTTCAAAGTCACGAATGTCTTTATTTGTCATCGTTTAAAACATAAAGGAGATCATAATCCATGTGCACCAACTACATGAAAAATGAAAATCGCCTTCAACTTTTTTTTCCCCCAAAAAGTTTCGACAAAACCAGAATTTCTATTAGTGACTAATAATGAAAAATTACAAAATAGATTTTTGATGTATTTTCTTAAATCAAAACCCTAATTTATTTTCTTAGAATAGAAAATAACATATTCGACCACGTTTAATAAATGTAGCAAGGGCTATGCTGATCATGAAAACTATACATGTTGCAGGTTGTAGATTGATGTTGATGTATGTGTCTTGTTTCTGTAACTAATGGTTTATAAAACCGAAGCCTTTGTTTATAATGGTCTTTTATTTTGTTAATCCCATGTGGGGAACATTGAAAATGAATCTACTATGCAACCTGGTATGTGCTTAATTACACATACCATTTTCCATTAAAACCGGACTTAAATGACCAAAAACGTACCAAAAATACATTGTATGTGTATGTTTTCATTTATATTGTGCAGGAAACGGATATCCGACAAAAGGACAAAAAACAAAGCCAAAAACGACAAAACCGAGCACGGAATGGACAGAGTCAAAGTCAAAGTCAAAGTCAACCCCGACAAAGTCAAAGGTCAAAGACGAAGCCGAAAAACGAAGAAATACATAATGGGCCCACCCGTACCCATCTAATGGGCCGGGTCAGCCCATTAATGTATCATATGAAGACTTAGAAGCTAAAAGGGCCCAATACCCTTTTATATTATACTCGGCCCAATACAATAACCAAAGGCCCAAACTACTTTAACTGAGTTAAGCCCCAAAACCCTTATCCTGTTAACACCGTTAGTCCCTAAGGACCATTCATGCAATAACAATATATAACCTTAGGGACTAAACCTGCCAACCCCTTAAACTTATTTCACCACAAAGGACCATTCATGCAACTAAACTATACAAGATGAGGGACCTAACTTGCCATTTCCCCAAACCTTTACCCTGTTTACCCAGTCAAACCCAAGTAAATTTTTCCCGCCCTTTCTACTGTTTATCTTCCCCAAAAATTTCCTTCCCCTACAACACACGACAAAACTATCACCTTCCCATCACTCTCACGAACCCCACATGCTTACCCCACTTCACAAACCCCAATTTACACACTGGCAATCCCATGAAACATCATTGGTTGCTGTTTTAAAGGCAAAACCAAGGGCTGAGATTGATTGACTTGGTGAACAAGACAAATGAAGGGTTAAGATCATGACTTTGAAGTCTCTCACAACAAAAACACAACAAGCACAAGTGCTAGCTTATTCGGCTACATATATAGGCTTAATTTTTCATTGTAAAAGTATCTAGTGTAATTTTAGGAGTAGTTTAACTTTACTTTTAAATGTTTTATGTCTTTTAAATTCTGTCTTTAAATTTCAAAGCATTGTAGCCTTTTAAAGTTTAATGAAAAATTCAGTTTTATGTTTATGCAACTCTGTCTTTTTAATCTTTGTGCATTCAAGCTTATTGTTGTTCACAAGTCCTTTTATAAGCTCTCATAAGCTTATAGAAGTTGTTTTACTCATATAAGCTTATACAATAGCTTTTGTAAGTTTTATGTGTCTTTAGAATTAAAGATTTAGTTATTATCTTTTTGTAAGATAAGCTGGAAATAGAAGGGCTTATGGGATGAATAGTAGTGCTTAGTTTGATAAGCTAGGTAGGATAGAGCTTTAGGGAAGCTGAATAAGTTTATTTAAGCCCTTGTTTAGAGCAAAGGGCAAAGGTTAGATTCATTTTCCATTTCTGCCTATTTATGCTTATCATTACTTATTTACTATTTAGAAGTGCTTATTTATGCTTATTTTTGTTGTTCATTGCTTATTATGCTTGTCTTATGGTTTTCATTGCATTTGTTTGAGTTTTAGACATAATCTGTGATTTTTACCATTTTTAAGCTCATTGTGATTTGCTTATTTATGATTGAAATGTGCTTATTATTGTTTTTTTTTAAAACTTAGTCATTATCTGGTATCCTATCTTTTTGCTTAAAATCAGTTTGTATAAGCTTAAAATGCATTTTTTTGGATTTAAGGAGGTGTTTGGCTAGCAATTTTCATTCTCATTTTTAGATTATTTTTAGGTTATTTCAGGCTTTGAAACTTTGAGCACAAGCTTTTTAGCTGTTGATCTTTATCTGTTTGTAGATTTTGAGTTTTTACATTAGCTTATATTAGCTTATTTTAGGGCTGCATAAGCCCTTTTCTCTTTTAAGAAAAACCAAAAAAAAAATCAGCAGCTGCTGAGTAAAAACAGCCCTTTTCACAAGCCTTTTTCAGGGCTTATTTGATTTTCAAATTCATTTGTATTAGCTGATTTTAGAAGCCCTTAGGACAATCTTTAAGCTCATATAAGCCTTATAGCCATAAGGTTCTGATTGAGTGCTTAAAAATAAGCCCAAAAGTGTCACTTGGGCTGTCTGTTTACTAGTTTTTGGTCAAAGTGTTTATTTGTCTGTTTTCTTGGCTTAATTTTGTTCTTAAGTGCTTAATAGGTGTAGTTGAATATCTGTTTTTGCTTATCTTTCTTTTTCATTAGCTTATTAAGTTTAAAAATCTAAAACAGTTTTAGCTTTTAAGTCACTTAGTTTAAAAATTAGTATTTTGTCACCTTATTTGAGCTTTTCCTGCTTATTTATAAGTTTTTAGAAAAAGTTGCTTATTTTTTACTGTACTTTAAGTTTTTAAAAAGAAAATTGAAAAAAAATGTTTTCAAAAAAAGGAGAGGCATGGGGGTCGAACCCATGACCTCCCCTTTAGCACACACACGTCCCACACTAAACACACACTAACCATTGGCACCAGTAGGGCTATCTGTTAGCCCTACAACTTATTTATCTTTTATACACATTTTGCCTTTTTACCATTCAGCACTTATTAGCTTATTACTGGCTTATTCCAAAAAGCTGGTAACTCCTTTTTATTTTTCTTAGGATTTTAACTGTTTAATCTACTTTCCCTGAATTTTTTAGATTTTTAGGAATTAATTTAGTATTTTTAATCATTTAATTTCATTAAATCAGTTTTTAATTCATATAAAAAAATATAAAAGTCAAAAAAATATAATTCTTTTTTTTAATTTTCTTTTATCATTTAGGACTTAGGAAAAATAATTTTGCTTTTGTAGGGTTAAAATTTTAGAATTTTGTTTTTTAAAGAACGGGATTTGATCCCGTTATGGTTTTTCTTCGTTTTTTCACTTTAAATGCTTACGTTTTTGGTTTACTTTTCTTTGTTCTTGCATTTTAGTCACTTATGATTTATTAAAAGGTAAATAATCATTTTAGGATTAAATTTTGATAATTTAGGTTTTAGGTCACGTTTTTACGTCCCGTTTACGTTTTTGATTTCGTAATTGATTTCGTTTTTAGTATAGCTTGCCTTTTACTTATTTTTTAGTATAATTAGAAAACCCATTCAAAGCCTTGTTATATTCAAACATCAAATATCAAACCGACTCTCAACTTTCCATTGCACGCCTCGTTGGGAAACGACCCGGGTAGGTTTTTAGGGTTTTGCTTTGGATAAAAGTGAAATCTTCTGAAAGCTTCTCGGAATACTTACTTATCTACTATAATTGATAGTATCCTTACGTATTTATTTATATATTATATATATATACGTATTTGGAGCGAATCACAACCACAGATGTGTTTACATGGTTTTCATTATAAAAAACCGAATACAACACAAAATTGAAATGTTACAAAATGTAGAAGATGTATATGAAGGAATAGTGTGACAAAGTGTGCTCAACATCCTTACTTCACAATTGCTCTAGCTCGGGATTTTTATGTTCATGATGAATAAAAAATGGCAACCTCACGATTCAAATATAAAGATGTAATTATTAGAGGCTTAATTTGATTCCTTGAATATCTCCACAAAACATACAGTATTTATAGGTTACAAGGAAAAGATTGAGCCCAAGATAAAGCCTACAACTCATCTACATCAAATCACGATAAGGCCTACAACTCATTTACAGAAATCATGATAAAGTCTACCAATCATACCAAGAATAGAGTATGACTATTAAGTACATACTAAAAATATGTGCATGCTAATACGCCCCGCAGTTTAGCGGGAGAAGGACGGACAGCTCAAGCTAGACAAAAATCAACAAACAAAGCGAGGAAGACCTTTGGTGAAGATATCAGCATACTGAAAACGAGATGGAACATAAAGAACCTTAACATGACCAACCTTAACCATATCACGAACAAAGTGTATATCAATCTCAATATGTTTGGTGCATTGGTGTTGAACCGGGTTAGATGACATATAAACTGCACTAACGTTATCACAGTAAACCAGAGTAGCTGTTAAAAGAGGAGAGTGTTACTCATGAAGGAGATTGCGAATCCATGTAGTTTTTGCAACAACATTAGCAACACCTCGTATTCCGCTTCAGCGCTAGAGCGGGAGATGGTGTGTTGTCATTTGGCAGACCACGACAAAAGGTTATCACCTAGAAATACACAATAACCTGAAGTAGACCTGCGTGTAGATGGACAACCCGCCCAATCAGCATCAGTATAACCAACTAGAGAGGTAGTGGAGGACGCATATAAATGAAGGCCTAAATCCAAAGTTCCCTAAACATATCTCAAGATACGCTTGAGAGCAGCTAAATGTGGCTCTCTCGGATCATGCATATAAAGGCAAATCTGCTGAACTGCATAAGACAAATCTGGACGTGTAAAAGTAAGATACTGGAGCCCCCCTGCAAGGCTGCGATATAAAGTAGGATCCTGAACAGGAGCACCTTCCGGATGAAGTTTAGACTCTATATCAACGGGTGTCCGAGAAGGGTTACAAGTAACCATATGAGCATGCTTAATGAGTTGTAGAGCATACTTCTTCTGTGACAAAAACAAACCTGTAGGAGTACGATCAGCAGAAATACCAAGAAAGTAATTAAGCGCTGCAAGATCAGTCATGTCAAACTCATTATTTTGAGAACCTATAATCTGCTTAAGTAAGGCTGGACAAGAAGCTGTGAGAATGATGTCATCCACATAAATAAGTAAGTAAGAAACCTGAGAACCCTGTCTATAGATAAACAATGAGGAATCGCATCGACTATGATAACATCCAGCTCGTGTGGCATAACCTACAAACCGCTGAAACCAAGCCCGGGGTGCTTGTTTCAGTCCATATAAAGATCTTTGTAAAAGACAAACATGATGAGGATACCGATTGTCAACAAAACCAGGAGGCTGATGCATGTACACAGTCTCAGATAAGTCACCATTAAGAAAAGCATTCTTAACATCAAGTTGGTGTATGGGCCACTGACGAGACACGACAAGGCTAAGGACTGTGCGAATAGTGGCCAGTTTAACAACTAGACTAAAGGTCTCATCAAAATCAACACCTAGTTGCTGACTACTATCGTTAGCAACTAAACGAGCCTTATAGTGGCTCAAAGTCCCGTCAGCATGAAACTTATGTTTAAACAACCACATGGAGTGAACCATATTAACACCTGCGGGCCTTGGTACAAGTAACCAAGTGCCATTTTTACCAACGCATTATACTCATCGTACATAGCATTACGCCAGTTTGGGTCCTTTAAGGCGTGAGACAGATTTTTAGGGATAGGAGAAATAGAGAAAGTATGTAAAGACAAGCGGTCGATAGGTTTGACAATTCCTGATTGCAACCGAGTGATCATAGGATGAGTGTGGGGTGGTTCATTAACTGGGTCGGTATTGGTTTGTGGATTTGGTGGATCGAATATGGGTGGTGGCAGTGGACTATTTTGGGTTTGGGTGTTATGTGGTTCGTAACAAGTGGGCTGGTTGGTGGGGAAAGTTTGGCCTGGTGAATTTTGGCCGGTGTGAGTAGGACTTTGATTTGGATCGGTAATTGGTGAAGCAGTTGGCCTGCTCGTTTGGTGTGGGATGTTTGTGGAAGAATTAGGAAGTTTGGATGTAAGGGATGTGAGGAGGGGGTAAGGTTGAGTATCGAGGAAGGTGTAAGAAGGTGGCGAGGATGGTGTCATAGATTTGTAACGAAATTGTGTTTCGTCAAAGGTGACGTGTCAGGAGAGAATAATTTTGTTTGTCTCGAGGTTAAGGCAACGAAAACCACGATGATAGGCATCATCCGAGGTGTAGTATTCTTGGAACCTAGAAACATTCCCTTCCTTGACGATCCTTCTTCTCTGAATCATTCAAATCGTTTGGTCACCTACTTTCTTCATAGTCATACTCTCTTTCAATTTACATGGATATAAGTCGATGGGTATACGGCACTTACGGTTTGTACGCCATATCTTACAGCTAGAAATTTGGTCGATATAACCCTTAATCCTAGTTGAACGCATGATTCCCCAATGAAACTCACGCTTTGAGGAAAACATAACTCTATAAATAAGGAAGAGTATAAGCTCCATCAGATACTTGGCGACGAAGAAAATAAATACGTATATATATAAGTATATAAAATTTATATATATATATATATATAATAGTATATATAATATATATATATAATATATATATATATATATATATATATAATATAATAATAATAATATATATATATTTTCTTACTGACAAAACATAAACGAATAGGCAATTAAACTTCAAAAAAATTATATATAATATATTAACATACTACACACAAGCACATAGTTTCCAAATCATCTATATGAAGGTCTCCTAGTTATACGTTTAGGTCAATCCTCCTAGTTCTCTAATAACCGTGGCTCTGAAGTACCAATCTGTCACAACCCAGCCAAGCAGAATCGCAAGGCATGATCACATAGGCATCATCACTACACAAAAGCGTCAAAATAGAGAACACAAAAAGATCATTCATAAACTCAAGATCTAAGCGTGTTATGACAACCCCAAAACAAAAATCCAACATATAATGCATGAAAGAACAGAACAGACAAGTTCAATGAAAACAAACACAGATAAATCATAGACTCCGCATGCAAGCCTATGGTCCAGCTAACTCCTCTTCCTAACTCTTCACACGTTTTGCTCACCTAAAAATGATGCTAAAAACGTCAACATAATTGTTGGTGAGAGTTACAGGTTTAAGACTCACTTATGACACCGCGGTCAACAAAAACAACATTTACGAACATATATGCATGGCTATTCTATCATAAAATAAATTCACATTTATCTGGGGTGGATCGTACCCCTCTGTCCCACAATATTTCCGCGCAAAACTGGCCCACTTGACTAGCTAAGTCCATTCAGGTCTCACACAAGGTCATGTCATCCTCACATACACATGCCTTACCATAATTAATATCACATAGCAATAGCACATATCAATCATATAGTTCGACACTTAAAACACATATCACGGTTCATAATTTAAAAACAGTTTGCATCATTTCTATCCTAAAATATAAGTAAAAAGTGGGACTGTAAAACTCACATGATGCAAAGCAAATTCCAATTCTTTCACTTAATCTTGCAAAGAATCTAAACAAAACAATACACACATATGTTACCATCGATTAGGTCACACACCCAAGTCGATGTAACAATCACAACGATGGATACTCTATATCCTATCTTGATTCAACTCTTCTATATACTCCTCATACTTGCTAACCTCAAATTACCTCACAAACTTTACTTCTCAACTTTTTGCTTTTTACTCAGTCCTTATAGTCACAAGATGACTCTAAATAAAATACTTAAACACCTAATTGGTTCTTATCCTTACATCCTATAGCTCCCCAATGAGTTGTGAGCTTATTTGATTTTTGGATAAAAATAATAGTGAGTGTAACCATTTTATAAAAATTCAACATCACAAAGTGTCTAGAATTTGACCTTATCGACCCTTCAAACGTTTAGCTTGAGCAACCGCATTAAACACTATGACAATTCTCTAAAAAATCTAGAAAATCAAAACATCATGATTTGCTACAGTAAGCAAGCCCATTAAATTAAAAAGACGTTTTTGATATAGTTTTTACCTCACAAAACACAACTCAAATTTTCCCCGATAAACTCATTTTGACAACAAATCTGGTTTGATTAATTTGAATATCTTCCACTCACTTTAATTCAATCAAGACCACTTGGGTTGGAAAGTAGACTCCCCAGTAGTAAATTTGAGGCTCAATAAAAATCAATAAAATGCTATCAGGGGGTTCTGTATGACCGAGATATGGCTCTTGTAAGAGGACCTAAAATTTTGCCTAGATTTCTATTCCGAATTTAGCATAATTAACCCTAATTAACTTACCTAAAACCCTAATTATTAACCCTAAAACAATTTTTGATGATCAAAACCTCTTAATTACAGATTATTTACAATAAACCTATCATCTTAAATGATAGTTTACGTTTAAATAAAGATCAATTGGAATGAAAAATGATTAGAAAACATTACCTTAACTCTTGAAAATCAAAACCCTAAAAAAAATTTGGGTTTCCCTTTGTTCTTTGTGTTGTTCGACCGGCCAAGGAGAGAGGAGAGGAGAAAAAAAGTGATTTTTGATTAAGTTATGATTTGTATTTATAGGCTTAGGAAAAGATAATTACCAAAAACAAGTTGTAATCAAATTGGGATTTTTTCTTTCTTCTCTTGTTCGAGCCAGATCCACACAACCACCCTTTTAATTATTTTTTTTCTTTTATTTATTTATTATACATTTACTTTAATTCTAAGTAAAAACCTTTAATTATTTTGCTAAACCTTGAACTTTCTAACTAGTTTTCAAACTAACCTTCGATTCTAACTATTTTTAAAAATAGAAAGTACTCTACAATCTATAAAATACTAAACTAATATATATATATCTAGATATAAATCAAATTATAGATATATATATATATTATATATATAATATGAATTACATATACATAGTACGTACACGACATTTGAAACTACGCAAAGCTTTTAAATGATTTCATTTCCACAAGTATCATGATTCACCACTCATGTACTTCCATCTCATACACATATAAAACACATAAAATGAATTATACATGCTTTAACTAACCTGCTAAAATATCATTTGTCACACCAATAAGGGAGTAAAACCTGTTACGTGACTAGGGACAAAATAAATCCATATTAAAGTTAAATGAACACTTTTGCTTGTTGGTATGTTGAAAACATGATCAGACTAGGTTTAGAAAGATGTCTCTCGGTCCTTGGCTAGAGGCTTTGGTAATAAAAAGGTTTGAGTTGGCATTTTTATAGAAAACTAGAAATAGACTTGTGTTTTCTCTCTCTAAGTCCTAAATTCATTTGGAGTGGTTTCCTAAATCTCAAATTATCACGTATACCTTTATTGAAGTTTCCACATGTGTCCGGTAAGAGGAAAGCCGACAAAGGAAGATCTAAAAATTGAATTTCATGAGTGACGCTACCCTCATGCTCTAGCGCGCCAAAATAAAGTTTTGATTCCTTATTTAAGTTGTAGATCTTCTTTTTCCCTTTCCATGGCCTTTTGAATCACGTCAATCGGAGTCCGGATGAAGGAGTTATGGCCAAAATACTAAAGCATCTTCTACGGTCATAATATAAACTTGATTTCATCTTATGACTTAGTTTCTTCACTTGATTCTCTTCTAACGCACATATAAGGCATTGTCTTCACCTCAAAGCTTTTGATAATGATTTTAAGTATCTCCTAGATAGATATTCATCATCAAAATTCAAAGGAGTTCTTAGTCATCATTTTGCACCAACAAACCTAATGGACAATATGTACCTTGTTTGAAACATCTTTGAACCATGCAAGTTGCATTCTGGTATTCTTTCTAAATAGTTATTTGGTGCTAGTGTTTGAACCATTGTTTGGACATAGACTGTGGCGTAATGAGCAGGTTAAGAGCTTAAAAGCTACAAATCTAATGAAACTTTTTTTTAAGATCTAGATATAATTTATAACAATAATTTTCATTATTAATCATAAATAGCACAATAAAATTTACTAAATACTTTAAAGATGGATAAATAAGTGGTTTAAGGGTCAACCAACTCGACCACTTTTGACCTATAGTAATACTGCCCGTTTAACCAAACATATTTTGACCTGTTACCAACGCACCCACTTGCTACCTCTACAAACGTACAATGGGTAAAACACATGTACCAGATTTTATGGATTTCCACTATGAGGCCAAGCTTACGTTGCTTCTAAGTAAAATGTCATTGCAACTCTCCATTTTTTAGCATCAGTTTTTTACATCATTCCTGATTTTGCATCTTTTGGTTTTTTATTATTTACCTTTTGTTTTCAACTATGATCATATTGTTTTGTTCATACATGTTTAGCTACACAAAAAAACTGTCTATGGACCTTCAATGAAGGATTGGCGTGTAGTGGTCGTGGGGCTGCACAAAACATCATACCTAGCTCTATTGGTGCTGCCAAGGTACATGAAATTATATATTATACGATCAATAAGAAGAAACAATATGTTTCTAATTTTTGAAATCTGTTAGTGCAAATATTACGATAGTTCATTTATGTATTCTCTTTGTGTTTTGGTGATGACAAAATGTAACTTGTAACACATAACGTAAAGTTCTCAAGTTACTCGTAATCACAAATCATCAATGCATTCATACGTCAACATCTCTCGACGTCTCAAGTTTGCTTCAACAACAAATATAAGTTTGCATCTGACGTAAATCACTAAAGGTATGAACAAACAAACTTTAAACTTGTTGGATGATCAAAGAAATATTTTGTCCTAAACTTTACATTTTTATAAATGTAACAAAACCTTTTTATAAAAATAAATTAGACAAAATAATTTTGTATTTAAAAGAAATGTTTTATTCAAATATATATTTGAATCAGATTTTTCTCCCTAAAATCAAAAAACCCTGCCCTAGAAATATTTCTCCACAAAAGGACAAATCGGGAGCGTCCAACAGGTGGCCGGCCCTGATAGGTATGGGTGGCCCCCTGATTGATAAGAGGGTCGGCTTTGAGAGATAAGGGGGACGACTAACTTTTTTCGTCCTAGACTTTGCCTATAAATAGTGGACTGTTCCCATATATTTTTTACTCTTTTTCACACGGTTTCTCTCTATTTTAGGACAGATTAAATATCTTTTAGTCTTTGATCATGTAACTTGTTTAAATATTTGTTTACAAGTGATCCAATCTTTCCTCTCCATGTGCAAGAGAAGAATACTCGTAATCGTCAAGATACAATGTATTATAGTTGGTGCATTCATGACATGTATTACATTCATGATATATAGATCGATTTCATGTCTTCCAAAGTTATGTATTAGTTAGATCGGGTAGATCGTGTTAGTATTTTAGGTGACAAAATTACATGAGTGAGCGGTTAGTATTTTAGTCCTCAAAATACGACTATGAGTGGTAGATTGGTTCTAGCTAAGATTAGAACTCGACATTTAGCTTAGTGTCGGAAAATAATGTAAGCGACGCGGTTTATGTGTTTGGGCCTTAACCACAAGGTTTGTTACGTTGGGCCATAAAACATAACGGGTTTGGTTGTACCAAAGAATAACTACACACGGAAACCTAAGAAATCTAAAACTAATGTTCTTGTTAGCAATTTTACGATTATTAAATCTATATCTGCTAACGATAAGGAACCCAGTAAATCTTGGGGATCCATAGTTTCCAATGTTCCATCTTCCTCTCTTGATGAATGCAGGTTGTCCAAATTGTTCTCTGGTATTTGGACTCCAGCTGCTCCAAGCATATGACCGGAGATCGCTCTCAGCTCACCAATTTCGTCAATAAATTTTTGGGTACAGTCAAATTCGGAAATGATCACGTGGTAAAGATATTGGGATATGGTGATTATCAGATTGGGAATGTTACGATCTCAAGGGTTTACTACGTGGAAGGACTTGGACATAACTTATTCTCCGTTGGGCAATTTTGTGATTCGAACCTTGAAGTTGCTTTTCGTCAACACACCTATTTCATTCGTAATCTAGAAGGTGTTGATCTATTGACTAGATCTCGAAGAAACAATCTATATACTCTGTCTCTTGGAGATATGATGGCGTCCTCTCTTATATGTCTCTTGCCAAAGGCCTCGAAGACTAAGTCCTGGCTATGGCACCGACGTCTATCTCATCTGAACTTTGGTGCAATCAACCATTTAGCTAGACACGGTCTTGTGAGAGGTCTCCCTAAGCTAAAATTTGAAAAGGACCATCTATGTTCTTCATGTGCAATGGGCAAAAGCAAGAAGAAACCACACAAACCTAAATCTGAAGACACCAACCAAGAAAAACACTATCTTTTGCACATGGATCTTTGTGGACCAATGTGTGTCGTAAGTGTTAATGAAAAGAAGTACATCCTCGTCATTGTCAATGATTACTCTTGATTTACATGTGTCACACCCCCAAACGGGCCCTGGACGGAATACGTGTCCGGAGGCGTGACGTTCCTGGATATCTCAAGTACAAAGCATAAATAACGACCTCTAAGGGTACATTTTAAAAATAAACACCGTTGCATAAATTTAAGATAGTAATAAGTTTACATCAATCAAATTTAAAAGATTTAAAAGTTAAAATACGGAAGCTTTAATAAGTTCAACAACGGTATTTAAGATAATATAGATGAAATCTAAAAACTAGTTCGTGCAATTAGACTTCATATAGATTAGGCAACGTCTTCCAAGCTAAGCACCTGAGAAAAACATGCTTAAAACGGTCAACATAAAGTTGAGTGAATTCATAGGTTTAATTTGATGTAATAGTGGACCACAAGATTTTACAGGCATGCGACAGTTATAACAAATACAACTTCACATAAAAGATATTTACGTTGCACTAAGCTCATGACACCGATGCTAATTCTGAGACATAGCTTTCATATAGCTATAGGTTGCATTGCCCTAGAGGAAATCCGACCTAAGATTTCCTATCCGAAATTCGACATGACATATATCCGTTTAATCGGGCGACCCGTGGGTAGTAAGTGCGACTTACCCGGATAGGGATAATTAGTCCCAATAGATCTATTTATTCACTCGCGCTCCCTCAACTGGTCCTCCGGTCAAGAGATTAACAGTTCATGATAGTTTTGGGCAATAGGAGGTCTAGCGCTACTTAGGCAACACGTAAACAGGGAAAAATTCTCATGAAAGTACTTGTGTCCGATTTTAAAAACAAGCAATGTTTCTCACCCCAAAGTTATAAAACATTTATTCAAAACGAGTAAAAGTACGGGGCTATGAACTCACCTTGATGATAAGGTAAAGAGTATACGTCAAAAAGTAGGGTCACTCGGAACGAGCGGTGGTACACGGGTATGACCTAGAAGAATACGGGTTTCGATTTAGTCTCGGAAAGTTAACGTATGTGATTGATGCATGAACGTTTATTATTCATTTTTGGTAAACGTTATTTGTGTATTAAAAACATTAGTGATCGGTTTTTATGAAAAGTCCTAAGTTGTAAGTAAGTACGTATATAATATTATATTAATTATATAAATATAATATTATATTATTATTAACGTATAAATAAACTTGTTATTTATAATTTTGACCTTTCCAAATCGTTAAGTAATTTAATCAAAACATTTTATTATTTATGTTTTTCTGAATAATTTCTAAGTATAAGATTTTTACAAAATTTCGGCATGACCCGTTCGTGTTTACTCATTTTCCAAAGTCGTAGACTTTATCAAAAACCAATTTCAAACCACTTTCAAATCACAATTTACAATTTACAAACTCTATACAATCGTTTTCCATTTAAAACAAGTCTAACGAGTCACTAAAACTCTTATTGGGCTTTTAGGCCCAATAAGCCTTTAAAACGCCAAAATACAAAATAAGCAAGTCCGATATACTAAAAAGTTATCAAACAAGTTCTAGGTTCATTAAAAAGCTACCACAAGCTCTTAATAAGCCAAGATATAATAAGCCGAACCCATAAGCTTATGAATAAGCTTGGGCCGTGGCTATGGTTGTGGGTGACGTGGGCTTTAAGGCCCATTAAGCCTTATTTGAGCTTATGAGTTAAGTCAAATAAGCCTAATGTTTCATCCTTTTGAAAACTAGCCAAATACAAGTATATTATTTATAAGTTACCAAAGTATATCTCAAGTAAATATTTTTTTTATGTTTTCTATTTCACACGTGTACATATATACATTAAACAAGCTCCAAAATAATCAAACAAGCTCTCAAATAAGCTCATAAATATAAGCCGAAGACAATAAGCTAAAAAGTACCAATATTATTACATAAAAATAACCATGATCATAAAACTATGATTTCCTTATGTTCCTTTTTATAAAATTCGAACCATATGTACACCTTTTTAAGGTTTATGTAGTTTAAAATCATTCTTTTTACAAAACAAGTTGTACAACAAAGGTTTATGCATCAAGAAGAGTAGAAAAGTACAAGTTATTTGAGGTTTTGAAGACTTACAAAGAAAAATGATTTTTAGAGATGAACAAAGATCAAGAACAACCCAAACGTTGTTTATTTTATACCCGAATGATCTTAAATGATCAAACCTTCAACTTGTCTTCAAATATAAATGATTGAAAGTGAAAAATGTATGATTTTGTAAGTGTTTGTGTTTGTGCCGTGTGTTTTAGAGAGAGAGAGCACAAGAGAAGTGTTTTTGTGTGTGTAGGAAATGAATGAGAATGAAATGAGAAGCAAATAATGAATTTAAGGAAGAATTTCACACACCAAAGGTGTGTGTGTGTTGTGGTGGTCACGGCAAGGAGAGACAAGAAAAGGGGGGACCAAAATGATCCACCTATCATATGGTTTCTAGTACTAGTCCTTTTCCCATTTTGTTGGAAGGTTGTCTAGTGAATTCAAATATGAAAAATGGTATCCCAATGTTGCTAGGTAATGGTTTGGACGTGTATGAGAGCAACAAGGGGGAGACCAAAATGGTTTCAATTATTTTAAGGAACTAGTGCTCATTTTTGGATTTCCAAAGGTCTTGCATGCATGTCAAAGTATTGTTTAAATTTCACGGAACACGTAATTAACGAAACGAGTAACGATATCACGAAAAATTATGAAATTTTAAATATTGCCTTAAAACATAAAAACGCGGCTATTGCCAAAATACTACAACGTTTGGTGTCACGGTTCGCTCCCGGTGACGATTCTCAGATAATAACGGAACAACTTCCCGGTTAAGCGGAAAAGCTAAACGAAACTTTTAAAAATTTAAATTACTAAACGGAAATGGCTAAATTATTGAATGGAAATTCTCGGGTTATGACATTCTTTCCCCGTTAAAGAAGCTTTATCCTCAAAGCTTAGGACGCAACCTCTGCCGCAGGTGCAGAGTTGGTAAAAAGGTACGAGTATTTCTTTTGCATTTGGGCTTCACGTTCCCAGGTGAACTCAGGACCTCTCCTGTAGTTCCAGCATACTTTGACAATCGGAATATGACTCTACTTCAGACGCTTGACCTCACGGTCTATGATTTCGACATGTTCTTCGATGAAGTTCAATTTGTCGTCGACTTGGATTTCATCCAATGGTATAGAAAGCGGTTCCTCAGTCATGCATTTCTTTAACTTCGAGACATGAAACGTGCTATGAACTCTACTCAACTGTTCTGGGAGTTCAAGACGATAAGCAACGGTTCCTACTTTGGCAATGATCTTAAAAGGTCCAATATAACGAGGGTTCAACTTTCCCCGTTTGCCAAAACGTATCACTCCTTTCCAAGGAGATACTTTCAACATGAATTTATCTCCTACTTGAAACTCAAGAGGTTTTTGTCTTACGTTGGCATAACTCTTTTGACGATCACGGGCGGCTTGGATATGGCTCTTGATTTGAACGATCTTCTCAGTCGTCTCGTGGATGATCTCTAGGCCAGTGAGCTGACTATCTCCAACTTCAGCCCAACAGATAGGTGATCGACACTTGCGCCCATACAACGTCTCAAACGGACCAGCCTTAATGCTGGAATGGTAACTGTTGTTATATGAAAATTCTACCAATGGTAAGTGTCTATCCCAACATTTTCCAAAGTTAAGTACACAGGCACGTAACATGTCCTCCAATGTTTAAATGGTCCTCTCACTTTGACCATCGTTCTCTGGATGGTAAGCTGTACTTATATCGAATCGAGTACCTAATGCTTTATTAAGGGACTTCTAAAAATGTGACGTAAATTTCCCATCACGATCAGAGATGATCGAAACTGGCACTCCATGCTTTGAGACTACTTCTTTCAAGTACTTTCTCGTCAATTTCTCTAACGTGTCATCTTCTCGCATAGGCAAGAAATGAGCAGACTTAGTGAGACGATCAACGATTACCCAAACTGTGTCTTGACCAGCTGACGTCTTTGGTAATTTTGTCACAAAGTCCATTGTTATATTCTTCCATTTCCATTGTGGGATCTCTGGTTGAACCAACAAACCAGATGGTTTATGATATTCTATCTTAACTTTGGCACATGTTAAACATTTGCTGACATAAGGGGCAATTTCTGCTTTCATGTTGGGCCACCAATACAGCCTCCTAAGGTCCTGGTACATCTTATTCGATCCAGGATGGATGAAATACTTTGACTTATGCGACTCATGCATAATCAAGGCTCTCAACTCTCCGAAACACGGAATCCAACTCTGGTTATTCAAACACAATGTTCCGTCAGCACGAGGTTCTAACTTGTTAATCATGCCATATAAATCTTCTTTGATGAAGTTCTCCTATTTCCTAGCTTCCGATTGAGCACTCAAAATTTGTTTAGGAAAGTTTAACCCTATATTCATAACTAAGGCTCGAACTCGTAGCGGCTTGTTTCTCTCCTTTCGGCTCAGGGCATCAGCCACCATGTTCACCTTTCCTGAGTGATATCGAATCTCACAGTCATAGTCACTCAACAACTCTAACCAACGTCGTTGCCTCATGTTCAGCTCCTTCTTATCGAGATTATGTTGCAAACTCTTATGATCAGTGAACACAACACACTTGGTGCCGTACAGATAGTGTCTCCACATCTTCAGGGCAAACACTACTGCTCCTAGTTCTAAATCATGAGTGGTATAGTTCTTCTCGTGAACCTTGAGTTGGCGGGATGCGTAGGCTATGACATTCTCCTTTTGCATCAAAATCGCGCCCAACCCTTTATGCGAAGCATCGCAGTATACCACAAAGTTCTCACTTCCCTCAGGTAAAGCCAAAATCGGCGCACTATACAATTTTTGCTTCAACAACTGAAACGCAGCCTCTGCCTTTTCTCCCCAATCAAACTTCACACTTTTCTGAGTCAGTTTCGTCATAGGTCTAGCGATTTTTGAAAAACCTTCGATAAATCATCGGTAGTAACCAGCCAAACCTAAAAATTAATGGATCTCGGTTGGTGTCTTGGGTGATGCCCAATCCTTGATTGACTCGATCTTAGCGGGATTAACGTGGATGCCTTCACTATCAATCACGTGACCAAGAACTTGTACCTTCGACAGCCAAAACTTACACTTTGGAAATTTGGCGTATAATTCTTCCTCCTTCAATAACTTCAAAATCAACTTAAGGCGTCCTTCGTGCTCCTTTATGCTCTTGGAGTAGATCAAAATATCATCGATGAATACAATCATGAATCTATCCAAATACGGTTTGCACACCCGATTCATCAAATCCATGAATACTGCCAGTGCGTTAGTCAAGCTAAATGGCATTACTTGGAACTCGTAGTGTCCATAACGAGTCCTAAATGCTGTCTTTGGAATGTCTTCCTCACAAACTCTGAGTTGGTGATAACCAGATCTAGGTCGATCTTAGAGTAGACTCTTGACCCTTGGAGTTGATCGAACAAGTCGTCGATCCTCGGAAGTAGGTATCAGTTCTTCATAGTAAGTTTGTTTAGTTTACGGTAGTCGATACACATTCGAAAAGAACCATCTTTCTTCTTGACAAACAAAACCGGTGCTCCCCAGGGTGAGGAACTGAGTCTTATAAATCCTTTGTTAGAAAGTTCCTGCAATTGTGTGGACAACTCTTGCATTTCGGCTGGTGCTAATCGATACGGGGCTCGTACTACAGGTGCAGCACCGGGGACTAAGTCGATTTGAAATTCAACTTGTCGAACAGGTGGTAGTCCAGGGAAATCTTCTGGAAAGACTTTTGGAAATTCCCGTACGATTAGCACATCTTTAAGTCGCTTCTCCTCTAACTTATCCTCAGCCTTCTTGGATGTAACTTGCGCTAGGTAGACTTGACATCCCTTCTGAATATACTTCTGGGTCCTCGTACACGATATGATGTTCAGCTTACTTTCGCCGTTGCAATTATCACCTCGGATTATCAATACCTCATCTCCATAAGGAATACGGATGACCTTCTCGTCACAAACGATTAACGGGTGGTACTTAGCCAACCAATCCATACCGATGATGACGTCGAAACTACCAAGTTCTACGGGCATTAGATCTATGTTGAACGGATGACCTAATAATCCTAACGTTCAACCTCTAAGAACAACATTTGTTTCTGAAATTCTTCCGTCGGCAAGTTCTACGGCATAACTAGTGTCTAAAGTGGATGGTGCAACATCAAGCAAAGCACTAAAGGTAGACGACACAAAACTTCTATCGGCTCCCAAATCGAATAACATAGAAGCATAACAGTTATTGAGAAGAAATGTACCCATGACAACATTAGAATCAGGGTTTGTTCCTCCTCCACCAATGGCGTAAGCCTTTGCTGTAGCTTCGTTACCTCCAGTCTGGTTTCCAGTCTTGTTCTCAACTCAGTTCCCATGGTTCTGGTTTCTCAACTTTGGACATTCTCTCTTCACATGTCCTGGTCTCCCACACTCATAACAAATAACACCTTGTTGATTCCCAAGTGGGGCTCTTTGCGTGTTTGGTACCGCAACTGCAGATCTGCAATCTCTCATCTGGTGACTAACTCTCTTGCATTTATTACACTTCACTATACATGGCTCTACATGGTGGTATCTACACTTGTTGCATAGTGGGTGAGGTCCAGCATACCGTCTCTTTTTATTGTTCCCAGCCGTGTAAGCTCTAGCCACATTCTGCCCACTAACATTTTGCCTCTTAATGGTGGTTGTTGACCACGGTTATCCCTTGGGTTACTTTCCATCCTCCTCTTATTCTCAGCACTCCTTGCAGCATAACCCTGGAGCTTCTTATCCATCAATTGGTTAGCAATGCATATGGCATCTTGGAGTCTAGCTGGATTCGCAGCAATCACATTTCCTTGAATGTTGTCCGGTAATCCTCCAATAAACCTCTCCACTCTGTCCTCTTCATTAGGGACCATTCTAGTACACAACAAAATCAACTCCTAAAACCTTTGAGTGTAAGCAGTCAAGTCGTTTCCTTTCATGGTCAAATTCCACAATTTAGTCTCCATCTTTTAAATTTCATTCCTCGGGCAGTACACTTCTGTCATCAACCTTATAAGTCCAGCCCAGTTCATGGCATATACAGCATCAACACTAATTGTTCTCTTATGAGAGTTCCAACAAGTCAAAGCACTGTCCTGTAGTGTGCATGTAGCATATTTCACTTGGTACTTCGGTGGACAATTACTGATGTTGAACACAGTCTCCATTTTCTCGAACCAGCGGGTCAATCCGACAACGCCTTCGGTTCCTGAGAAATTATGTGGCTTGCACTTCAAGAAGTCTTGGAAAGTGCACTCTCTAGCCACTGGCATGAAACCTCCATAGTTCATACCATGATTCCCATTTCTATTTCCATTTCCTCCGTTACCTCCATTCCCATTTCCTCCATTCTCACCTTCTTGTTCGTCCCCATTCTCATTCAGGGGTTCAAGGGTCCTTGCGGCTTCACGAGCCTCCATCTCTTCAGCTACTCGGCGAGTAACCATTTCTTCAACCTCCTCATGGGTCATGGACGCTCCAGATCGGGTGTTAGGCATCTTCCTACAACATGACAACGTAACACTCGATGAGATTTCTAGGTGATGCGAGATTACTAACGATGTTAAATAAAATTTACGGTTAATTCACATAGAAAATACATGATCGAAATATATTTATGGAAACCCCATAATGCATGACGCAAAAGCATAAGTAGATCAAATCATGACATCATATCATAGATAAATACCAATTTCATATCATCGAACAATAATGATTACATCACATTGGTTTCAAAATACAGAAAATACGAGTTTTTAACACTACGGTTATCACTAAACGCTACAGCTCAGTACTACAACACTAATGAACATATCTAAGGACGGTAGCCCATGTGCTTCCTAGTACACGCCTCAAATCTGCTAACTCTCACTCGATCATAAAATCAAAACAGTCGTATCTGCCTCAGCTCTCTCTGCATACGTGACATGCCACGCTGGAGTCGGTCAACTCTCTGACTCTCAACACTTGCGGTGTCTTTGAGCCTCTTGTTATCTCTCTCCAACCCAGCAACCCTCTTAGTCAAAGCAGTGACCGTCGACTTAACCCCAACAATCCTATGTCCATGCTCCCTTTGGACGCCTTCAATAACATGTATACGATGGACTGGGATAGCCTGCGTGTGATCATGGAACCTCTGAACCAAATCTCCTAATCTCTCATATGTAACCTCTACTGCTCCCTCCTGAGCAGGCTCAGGGGTATCCTCTGGCATCACAAGATGTGTAACCCTCTCAACTCTGACCTTAACCGGGCCCCTCGCACCCATCTCACTTTCCTCTCGATCAACAGCCTCAACTACAACTCTAGCATCAATCCCTCTATCTCTAAGAGCATCCGCATAAGCGAAACACTCGTCAATCTCAGCCTAAATCTCGGGGTCAATCTCAATCCTGTTGCTCCTCACAACATTAACATCCATCTCTAAATCATCCCCTCTAGATCTAGACGGCTCAGAACTCTCATCCTCAATGTCAACTCCTAAACTAACCTCTCTAGGTACGTATGGCTCAAAATTATCCTCTGAATAACCCTTTAAATCCGTAGTTATCTCAGGACTCCTAATCCTCTTAGGCGATGGTATCAAATCAGCATGGACAGGAGATAGAGCTCCAGATACAGGTGGTAATATAAGTACAGATGTCATAGGGGACCTACGTCTGTTGCGAGATGGGTCCACAGAAGTACTTAGTAAATCGGGAAAAGAATGATCCGGCAATGAGTGTCTCAAAGAAGAATCGGATAAAGCATCCGAATGAAAATCTGATGATGAATCTGAAGAAGAATGATCGACAGAATGTCTCATAGCAAGACGATGAGTGGGTAACGGTCTAACCCTCTTCCTCGCAGTCATCATGTGTACCGGTCCATTAAGATGGTAGCGGTACGGTTGACCATGGGGAATAGGCTGTCCAGGTGTTAGAATCATAACTCGGCGACGAGGTATGACATGTGATCTATGGGTAGAATAGGTAATCTTAGTGAAAGGTGTACCATGGGTAGGTGATGGTGGTGTATCTGGTGTATCACTGTCTGTGGTGTCGTCAGCCGATGATAAAAATGGTGAGATAGCTAGTAATGGTGGTTTATGGTCTGATGATGGATCCTCAGATAGATCAGACTCTGAATCAGATGCAGGTGAGTAATCAGGAGATGCTGGTGTATAATCTGGGGATGGTGGTATAGTAGGTGCTATGATAGGTGTCTCTGTGGGTATCACTGTAGTGTCAGTCTAAGTAGTGGGTGGAGTAATCACTGGTGTGGTGTCGAGAATAGTGGTAGGGATGGTACCGAACAAGATAACTCGTCCAATAGGTGTCCCCACGCTATCCTCGAATGAGTCCGAAGAAACTGAGATAACTGAAATGGCCATGACCTGCACAA
The DNA here is from genome assembly GCA_026074375.1 of Tanacetum coccineum. NCBI lineage: Eukaryota > Viridiplantae > Streptophyta > Magnoliopsida > Asterales > Asteraceae > Tanacetum > Tanacetum coccineum. The sequence goes on from BQNB010008953.1 coordinate 84,631, forward strand.
GCAAAGTTTATATAAATCATTTTTATATCAACCATGCATGATGCAACATATGATCGAGTAAATGGGTAACTG
>BQNB010008954.1:0-66634 GCA_026074375.1 Tanacetum coccineum
AATCTACCACCGACCGGGTACACTGCCCGTTAAAGTGTTGCTTTTGGTTAAGTCAGCAAAATATAAATTTAAAACTTGAACTATCATAAATAAACACCAGATAACCACACATCAATATATTGTATTGAAAATCTTATAATACTTGTAGTTTTATGATGTGTAGTTTAAGTATAAGAGTTAATACTTGTAGCATTTGTTTTCTTGTTGGTTTCTTTTAATGTAAAATTCGGCTAATGTGATAACATGGGTGAAGTTTTATAAAACTTTGGGTATTGGGTATAATAATGGGTATTTTTTGAAGCGTAGATAAGTTTTGGTGGTTCCGTGAATGCCTAAATGTATTTTATCGCGAAACGTAAACACTTTAAGTAACCAATAAAAATAAAATGTGCAAAGTTAATAATTATCCTCTAAATAATTGTCTAACACTTGCTTGACGTAAACCTTTAATTATTTGATGCCCGTTTACGTTGAATGTTAATTTTTAGCTTACACGATTTAACTTTAACGTTTAAAATTATAAGCAAACGCGTACAAGACTAAAGATAAATAGTGAAATAAATGACATCGTAAAATGACCTGAAAACACGAGGTGTTATAGTCTTCCCCCGTTAAATGAGCCTTATTCTCAAGGCTTAAGACGCGGCACTTGACGACGGTGCGGTCTTTGTGAAGAGGTGTGGATACTTCTTCCGGAATTGATCCTCACGTTCCCATGTGAACTCAGGACCTCTCCTAGAGTTCCATCGAACTTTGACAATTGGGATACGGCTTTGTTTCAACATTTAACTTCATGATCTATGATTTCTACTGGTTCCTCAACAAAATGAAGCTTGTCATCAATATGGAGTCCATCCAACGGAACGACTAATGGTTCGTCAACATAGCACTTCTTCAAGTTGGATACATGAAACGTATTGTGAACCCTGCTCAGATCTTGAGGAAGTTCAAGCTTGTAAGCAACGGCTCCAACCTTTTCCAACACCTTGAATGGTCCAACATATCTGGGGTTTAACTTCCCCCGTTTGCCAAAACGTATGACCCCTTTCCAAGGTGAAACCTTAAGCATAACTCTATCTCCAACTTGAAATTCCATTGGCTTACGCTTTAAATCGGCGTAACTCTGTAACTAAAGCATCTTGTTGAGAATTAGGCATAGACATTGTAGGATCTTTGATGTTTGACTAAGTTATTAGTGATGTTGAGATCTTACAAGCTTTGTAATTAGTTTGATAAAAGTCTTGTAATTATGAAGAACCGGAAAGTATCTTATTAACTTTAGATCAAAAGCCTTGAAGAGAAAGTTTCATATTTGAAAGTCTCGCACCACAAAATATAAAAAGTAAAATTATCGCATGATATCTTGAAATGAAAGCCTCTCGTCACAAGGTTTTGTATGATTACGTTTGCATGGTATATTTTTGCATGTAGGAGAACACAAAGTAATGTAGATGATATCTTAACGTCAAAGTTTCATATCAAACACTAAATTAAAGTCTTTGAAATTTAGTTTATATGATGTAAAATATCTAAGTGTTTAGCCAAAACTTTCATATTAGTTTCGTATGGTATTCTCTCAACAAAACTTTCTGAATTTGAAACCCTATTAATGCAAACCTATAAGAACCTAGTTTTGTATTTGAAACCCTAATTATTAGAACAAAACGCGTAGTTTCGTATGTGAAACCCTAATTATGCGAACACAACAAAGTGTTGCATAAGAAGTTTTCCATGTTGAAACCATCTTTTTGCCAACAATATGTGATAACGCCCAAATTATACATGTTTTCGGTAGCGTTATTTGTTTATATTTAATCATTTCTCATGAACTTTCGATACTTAATAGCATGAAATATGTGCAGGTTCACTTGAAGATATCCTCAAACACAACAAGATCGAGTACCTATACACTTCGGGAACACAATATACAAGAAGAGATAATGAATCAAGCCTAAAAGTGTAAATGTAAACCAGCCACTTAGTTGTTTGCTAAGAAAAAAATGCTGCTGAGGGGTACCAAATGTGCACCCGCACTATCCTACAAGTCATGGAAATAAATACTTAGTCAAATTCAGCATTAACTCCATAAGTACGCCGCACAAAGTATTTTGTGCGCCGCACTTTCCATCAGATGCTGAAGAATAAATGAAGACTTAAATGCTACTGCATTAATACCCTAAGTACGCCACACAAATTCCTTTGTGCGTTGCACTTCTCCAATAAACATTTAATTCCCTTTGCGTTTATACACCAAGTACGTCGCAGCAAATTTCTTTCTTTGTGTCGCCGCCTTCACAAACCTCACTCACCTATAAATAGAGGATGAATTTCAATCCATCTCATTCATCCTTCCATCCATTCTTCAACTCATATACACACTTATCCCCCTTATGAAGTCCTAAACACTTCCAAGCATAAACACCATATCCTTTAAAGAATCAAGATCAAATCACCAAGAACAACGAAGAACATTATACTAGTTTAGTAAAAGAATTAGGTTCGTTATCAAATCAAGTTATGACTGAACTCCTTAGCCATGAGAGGCTAAATCTCTCATGACTACTCGGTGATGTTATGATAATAAATAAGTGTTTGGTATGATCGTGATCTCTTTAATCTCAAGCTTATGTTGCAATCCTATTATAATCCTATCTTATCGGTTTTGCTTATCAACTTAGATTATATAATCATATCAGTTTAGGAGAAAGACCCTTTATGACACTATGTGTTTTAAAGATTTGTTGTGATCTTATGCGTCTGTTTTGAGAAGGATCCAATTTCGTACACCTAATAAACAAAACAAGCTTTGATATATTAGAAACTAGATTATTTAAGTGACACAATTGGTCTAGTTAACTAAATATAAGTCTTGAGTTAATCAAGATTTATTTGTGAAAACATTTTTTGACGAGAAATCTTTTTTATAAGTTAAAGGTTCAATCTTCGAGGTCTTAATCATTTTCATCACTTATGAATTATTTTCACCTATCCGAGTAGTCATCTTTCTTATTGGGGGGGGTGGGGGGGGGGGGGGTTAGGTTAGGGAATTTTACTATCACATGTTAATAAAGTTATATACAAACTTGTGTTAAAAGTTTCTTTTCTTCTGATTTTTTGAATACTACTCAACTCCTGTTGGACGACTGGTCATACCTAAAAAATATTATACATGCATAACGTGGGTATACTTTTCTCTCATCGTGTGTTTCCCTATAATAAAATTAGTATACTCAGTTATTATAAATTTATAGCTTTTGAAACACATTAAAGTTTTTGGCGCCGCTGCCGGGGATCGAACCTGGGTCACCCGCCGTTGCCAGGGATCTTTAAGCTGTTCTATAGTCAACTCTGTAAAATTACTTTAACTCCTCCCTTTTTCAAAAATCGTCGTATAGTTTTCTGGCAAACTGACCTAAAAAATTTCTCCTTTGGATGCATACACGTGCTTCCAATTCTGAACTTGTTGAACCTTTACCTGAACCTGAACGCACTCTGAATCGAAGACTTCGTCGATGAAACAGAATAGTTTCATACGATCAAAGAAACAATCCACCACAACACCCGAGAATTGTCTATCTGTTAATTCTCGACATCAATCACTTCTGTCACTTTCCCGTTACCCTTGAAAACCTCAATCCCATGAATGACGAACCCATGTGGGCTGCCGACCGTGTTGTCGCTCCGACTCCCGGTTCCGCAATCACCATTCTTGAAACCGCAAACGAATTTGCTATTAAAGGTAACCACCTAACTCTCATCAAAGGAAACCAATTCGATGGTAGAACCAAAACTGATCCTCATAAACACATTCACGAATTCCTCGAAATATGTGATATGTTTAAATACAGAGACATCGAGAACGAAGTTGTCCGCCTAATGATCGTTCCCCTATCACTCACTGGAGAAGCAAAAACTTGGTTGGACGAACTTAACGAAGGAACTATCGAAATGTGGGATGAACTGCAAACCGCTTTCATTAGCCGATTCTTTCCCCCAGCTCTTTTCGACCGACTCCTCAGAGAAATCCGATCCTTTTCTCAACATGAAAATGAATCTCTAACCGATGCTTGGATTTGTATGAAGGAAATGCTCAGAAACTGCCATGGTCACAATCTGTCCAAAGGCAATATCATCAAAATCTTTTACTACGGTCTCAACGAAATAACCCAAGAAGTTCTAAATGCCGCAGCTGGTGGTATTTTTCTCTACAAAACACCTAATCAAGCGTATCAACTTCTCGAAGACAAAGTCTTTCTCAAGCTCGACTAGGCTAAAAACCAAATCATCTCTTAAGAAAACCGTTGTTGTCGCCGCTGAAGGTAGCAGTAATTCTGACACTAACAAAATTATGGCCTGAATGGATGCCATGACCATGAAAATGGATGCTCAGTATAAAGATTTTCAATCTCGTTCAAAACCAAACCTTGATGATGATGACATATCCATGTCACATGAAGAAGAAGCTAAATTCATGCAAACCTTCCGTCGTACTCGTTTTTACAATGATTACCGCGATCGTGATTCAAACCGCGATAACTAGCGTTCAAGCGGAAGAAATGATTGCAACTGAGACAATTATCAATCTCACTCTGATTATAACAATTCGTGTTTTCAGGTCATTTTATGGCGTCATTTATTTCACTATTTATTTTTAGTCTCGTACGCGTTTGCTTTTAATTTTAATAGTTAAGTTAAATCGCATAAGCTAAAAATTATCATTCAACGTAAACGGGCATCAAATAATTAAATGTTTACGTCAAGTAAGTGTTTGATAATTATTTAGAGGAAAATTATTAACTTTGCACATGTTATTTTTATTGGTTATGTAAAGTGTTTACATTCCACGATAAAATACATTTAGGCATTCACGGAACCACCAAAACTTATCTACGCTTCAACAAATACCCATTATTATACCCAATACTCAAAGTTTTATAAAACCTCACCTACGTTTACCATGTTGGCCGAATTTTGCATAAAGGAACCAAACCAAGACTTACACTTTATAAGTTATAATTCTACATTTAACCCTTACACATTTAAATTCCAAGTAATGCTAGATTTTTACCACAAAATATCTAAGATGCAACTAGTCCTATCCCCCCTATTTTTGGATGACAATGTAGTCCCAAGGGGACATAGAGCACACCAATTACCAACTAGAACTTGTACAACTTATAACTCATTAAACTTAAGTACCATGACCAAGAAAATGTTCCTTATTTCACTCCCCATGTTTTCCTTGGTCTTGGTCTTCAATAAGTGAACTAGGACTAATCTTGGTAGTATATAAAGAGACGTATACTAGTAAATATCACACACATCTCATTTACTTAAGAAAACTTCACACATATCTCTGTGTCTCTCCCTCCTAGCCACGTCATACAACAAACACATATAAATAATCCATACAATTTTATTTACCAAGTATACAAGTGTTCTAGCATCATATATAAGGTATCTTAAGGTGTATTGAAGGCTTAGTTTAGCATTTACAAGGGTTTAATCAAGAAGGTTTAAGATTAGGGTTTCTTGGATAATTAAGGTTTTCTAGACTTGGAAACTTGGGTTGTGATTCTAAACTAGGATTTAGATCTTGTTACTCTTCATCATACTTCATCCTACGGTCATCTAAAAACCCTACACTCTTTACATTTATGATTTTGTGTGTATATGATGTTTATATAATGAATCACCATCTAGGAAACATATTAACATGTAAAATGGATTTTTACTTTTGATCATGGTTTGATATACTTTGTCATATGTTATGTTAATGTTAAGATCATGTTGTAATGGAAGTATATACATTATATAAGTATGGATTAATTTATAAAAGTATATATAAATTAATGGTTTAAAGGCTTACTTATTAAACTTTGTAAATAAATAAATAGAAGTGAGGACTTGATATTCATGGAAAAATGATGGACTAAATGACCTAACATATATGAGAATTATGGCATAAATGGTTGTAGAGGACTTGTAACAAAGTAACTAAACTAAAAACTTATAAAAACAAGTTTTAAACACATCTTAACCAAAATATCCAAACATTCAGTTTTAATTACAAAAATAAGGTATTTATAATCAAAAACCGCCCGCTTAAATGCAAACCGCCGTGTTCATATTAGCAAACCGCCGGCTATATAAATAGATTACATTTTAAAGCAACCCGCCTTTGACCTGGTCAAACCGCGACAGGCTACTCTTTATCCTTAAAACACCGGATCTGTCCCCTCTTTTTGTCAAACCGCCACCAAGAAAATAATATTATAATCAAACCTCCACGAAGAACATCAAGAATGAATTTTTCAAAATAAGCCAAATAAGCTATTTCACTTCTCAAATAAGCTATAGGGGATCAAGACTAAGTGGTTAGATGAGATTAATAACCAATAGAACAACAAAATAACAACCATATACATCGTGATCATCAGGATTCGCGAGCCAACCTCCACTTCTAGAAACACACTAAAACGTCACCCATTTTAAGCTTAATAATTCGCTACTAGGAATATATGTAACTCGAAGATGTCAGCCAATCTAACCTGTTTAACATGTAGATCGAGGAAAGAACAAGATTAACAACCAAATAAGCCCAATAATTTTTTATCCATAGGATTTTTCCACAAAATAAGCCACAAAAATTTGAGCTTATGAACCACAAAATTAGTAGATAAACAACACGAATTCCCCCTATGCTCTGATACCAATTGTTATAATAAGATTCACCTTATAACACATGATCCGGAGGCTTGGTAAAGTGAAAGAGATGTTATATTCATTATAGTGAGAAGAGAAAAGAGATAATCCATGGAAGCGTGTGTGTGGTAGAGATTAAAACAAAAAACACACACACATTCAACCTTCTAACAAACAGTGAGCTTCACCCCTCTCATGTAAGTATGCGGAGGGGGATTTTATAGTCCCCGGCTTTACTAGCTAACTAAACCCGACATGACTATAAGATAAAATATAATTCAGATAAGTCACCATATTCTTAGGCTAACAAAACTTCACAAACATATCTCTTCTCTGTGTCTCTCCCATTTACGAGATTACGTTAACTAAATTTATAAAAATAAATTTATAAAAGTGCATGAACAGTAAAAAGTACTGTTTATTAGAGGACTAAAAATATTAAAATGTAATATTTTGATAAATTTTCTTAATACGAAATCGTGGACATAAAGAACGTAGGAAACGGGCTTAAAACGATAAAGTTACGCCATTTTTACTAACGAAATATTTATAAACATTTTAACTTTATAAATATTATTTCTCAAATACAATTAGATAGTGATGTAGCTATATAGAATTATATATGGTCTTAGTTATTCAAAGTTCTTAGTACTCATACGACCTATAATTAATTAGGTTGCATTCAGACGTTTTCGTGACGCATTTTCAGTTTGTGATTTACATTGTCGATTCACTCACTCAAGGTGAGTTCATAGCCCCAAGTTTTACATTTATAATGATTTACAAGTTTTAGGGTGAGAAACATGAATGATTTTATAATTGGACACAAGTGGATATTTTTACATTATGATTACGTGTTTGCCTAAGTAGCGATAACCCTCTGAGCCCAAAATCACAAACTGTTAATTACTATGTGAGCGCGAATGTTATGAATAGATCTATTTGGGATTGACATTCCCGTTCGGGTGATTAGCTATCACTAGACAAATGACCGTATACCATGTCGGATTTAGGATGTTGCGGGTTAGAACATCATCACGGGCAATGTTGGAAATTTATATTGCAATTCATTTATGTCGAGATTCAGTGTCATAAGCTTAGGGAAACGTAATTACATTTTTGTGATGTTTGCATATGTTGCATTATCATACACTTAGGAAATCTTGTGGTCTTACATTATACATTTTACAAACCTATGAATTCACCAACATTATTGTTGACGTTTTAAAGCATGTTTTCTCAGGAGATCAATGAGGTACAAGACAAGGGATACATTGGTGGTCGTTACTTTAGAAGTCATATGCATTAAAGATTTGGTTGCATTACATTTTGGGGAAATATTTGTTATGGACTAGAATCTTTGTATTTTGAACAACGAACAAGTGAAGCTTCGGGCTTTTGTAACAAACAATTTGTTAAATCCAATGTATCAGTTTTACGACTCTTTTTAAAGTCGTTCTTATATATATCTTATGCTATTGATCTATGAAGTAACACTCTCAGACCCATATTCCGCTGCGACCCAATTTGGGGGTGTTACACTGATGATAAACCCGACCTTCAAAAACAACTAAGCGATTTCATAAAAGCTCAACACTCGACCAACTCTTTTGTCAAAGATACCTTCATGGATCTCAAAAACAAACTCGAAACAACAACCAAAAATCATCAAGCATCAATCCAAAATCTTGAAGCTAAATTTGACAGATTTGCTGACAAGCAATCTGATCGACCTTCTGGATCTCTTCCTAGTAACACTCAACCTAACCCAAAAGGTAGTTCATCAAAACCTTACCAACCACCGCAAGCTCGAAACGAACATGTAAATGTTGTATTTACACAGAGTGGTAAATCCTATGACCCATCAGAAAACCTAAACGATCAACAAAACAATTCTGAAACTCCTATCAACTTCGATATCGATGATGAAGATGAAGAACCTACACCCCAACCTAAACCTAAAATCCCAAAATCAGTCAAAGAAACACTGACACCTAAACCATATAAACCAAAAATCTCATATCCTTAACGCCTCAGAAAAGAAAAAATGGAAGCTCAATATGGAAAATTCCTCGACATGATCCGAGCCGTTCGGATCAACGTACCTTTTGTCGATGTTCTAGCCAAAACGCCCAACTATGGCAAAATTCTCAAAGAACTCGTAAATAATAAAAATAAATTCAAACAAATTTCAGTCGCTTTCCTGAGCGATGAAAGTTCCGCCATACTTAAAATCAAAGTTTAATCAAAACTTGGAGACCCAGGAAGTTTCCTTATTCCATGCAACTTCAACAAAGCTTTCTCATGCAATGCTTTAGCCGACCTTGGTGCTAGCATTAATCTTATGCCGTATTCCTTATACGCGAAATTATCTCTCGAAACTCTGAAACCTACTAAAATGAGCGTAAGATTAGCCGACCGATCATTCCAATATCCTATTGGAATAGCTGAAAATATGCTCATTGAAGTTGATAAATTCACCTTCCTCGCCGATTTTGTTATTCTTGAAATGGAAGAAGACAATAAAGTTCCCCTTATCTTAGGAAGACCTTTTCTTCACATTACCGTTGCAGTAATTTGAGTTAAGCAGAATCAACTCAATCTTGGAGTTGGAACTGAACGAATGATCTTTCACATCAATTCTGCGATGAAACATTCCTACTCAAACGATGATACATGTTTCAGTATTGGCGTCATCAAAGAAATCTTAGAAGAAGATTTCGATGCTCTTCTAGACGAAGGAAGTGAAATCCTCCATTCCATCGAAGGAACCATCCTCGAAGAAAAACTCTTTGCCGAATTGAATGAATTCATGGCAATAATTGCCGATAAAAATTCTGAATCCGAATCCGACACTAAAGAACCACCATTAAAAAAAATCACTTTTGATACCGATTACAAGATCAAAACATCTCTTGAAGAGCCTCCTACGGATCTTGAACTTAAACCTCTTCCTGATAACTTGGAATATGTATTCTTGGAAGAACCTTCTTTTCTTCTTGGTTATCATATCATCTCAGCTTTCTGAAGAAAACAAAAACAAACTCGTATCTGTTCTTAAAAGACACAAGCAAGCCTTTGCTTGGAAAAACAACAAACATTCCTGGAATCTGGCTATCTTTTTATAAACATAAAATTCTTCTCCTAGAAGACAAAAAACGAGTTGTTTAAAAAAAAGAAGATTAAATCCAAACCTGCAAGAAGTTGTGAAAAAAGAAATAGTTAAACTGCTCAATACATGTATCATTTATCAAATCGCCGATAGCCCTTGGGTAAGCCCTATTCACTGTGTACCAAAGAAAGGTGGTATCACAGTTGTTACTAACGAAAGAAATGAACTCTTCACAACAAGAACTGTTACAGGTTGGATAGTATGTATCGACTATCTCAAACTCAATGAAGCAACTGCAAAAGATCATTTCCCTTTGTCATTCTGGACCAAATGTTAGAAAGACTCACAGGAGATAAATATTTCTGTTTCCTTGATGGTTTTTCCGAATATTTTCAAATACCAATCGATCCTATGGACCAAAAAAACAATGTTCACATGTCCTTTTGGTACATACGCTTATAGAAGAATGCATTTCGGTTTATGTAATGCTCCAGCTACTTTCCAAAGGTGCATGCTGGCTATATTTCATGACATGATCGAAGAATCCGTCAAAGTATTCGTAGACGATTTCTCCGTCTTTGGAAGCTCTTTTGATCAATGCCTGAACAATCTCGATAAAATGATTCAGCGATGCAAAGATACACATCTTGTCCTTAACTGGGAAAAATTTCACTTCATGACAAAAGAAGTAATTGTGATTGGACACAAGGTATCCAAAGCAGGCCTCAAAGTAGACAAAGCAAAAATCGAAGTAATCTCAAACTTCCACCCCCCACTAATATCAAAGGTATTAGAAGCTTTCTGGGACATTCCGGTTTCTACCAAAGATTCATTAAAGATTTCTTAAAAGTCGCCCGTCCTCTCACCAAGTTACTCGAAAAAGATACTCCATTCGAATTCGATGACGAAGGCCACAATGCATTCAAGTTATTAAAATAAAAGCTCACATGTGCTCCTGTGATAGTAAGCCCAAACTGGAATCTTCCGTTCGAACTCATGTGTGATGCAAGTGATTTCGCAGTTAGAGCAATCTTAGGTCAAAAAGATGGTAGATATTTTCACCCGATATACTTTGCAAGCAAAACCCTCAATGCAGCTCAGCATAACTATACAATCATTGAAAAAGAACTTATGGTTGTAGTCTTTGCTTTTGACAAATTCCGATCCTATCTAGTATTATCAAAGACGATTGTAGACACTGATCACTCAGCTCTCAAGCACCTATTCAAGAAATAGGATGCTAAACCACGCCTTATCAGTTGGATACTGCTCTTACAAGAATTCAATATCAAAATTAAAGATAGAAAGGTACAGAAAATGTTGCCGCCGACCACTTATCTCGGATTGAAAATGATGAAACAAGTGATGACAGTGAAGTCAATGATAACTTTCCTAGAGAAACTCTCATGGAAATGAACACTGACGATGAACCATGGTTTGCAGACTTTGCAAACTATTTAGTAAGTAACATCATACCTAAAGGAATGACGTACCAACAAAAGAACAAATTTTTCTCAGACCTCAAACACTACTTCTGGGAGGAACCCTACCTCTTAAAAGTATGTTCTGATAGTATGATTAGACGTTGTATCTCTGGACCAAAAATCCGAACCATTTTAGATCAATGTCACCACAGACCGACCAGTGGACATTATGGACCAAACACGACAGCTAAAAAAGTCTTAGACTCAGGTTTCTACTAGACGGCCATCATCAAAGAAGCTCATACTCAAGTTCGCCTTTACGAAGCATGTCAAAAGACAGGAAATAATTCAAAACGTGATGAGATACCTTTAAACAACATTTAAGTATGCGAAATTTTGACATATGGGGTATCAATTTTATGGGACCCTTTCCAAAATCATACAAATTCGAATACATCTTAGTCACTGTCGACTATGTATCTAAATGGGCCGAAGCACAAGCTCTACCAACAAACGATGCCAGAGTTGTTATCACTTTTCTAAAGAAATTATTCTGCAGTTTTGGAATGCCCAAAGCTCTCATAAGCGACTGAGGAACTCATTTCTGCAACAAGATAATGGAAAAAACTATGAAAAGATATGGAGTTAACCACCGATTCTCTACATCGTACCACCCTCAAACAAGTGGTCAAGTTGAAAACACGAACAGAGCTCTTAAAAGAATTCTTAAAAAGACTGTTAAAGACAATCCCGCTATCTGGTCAAGAAAACTTGATGATGCTCTGTGGGCCTTTGGTACATCTTACAAAACACCAACCGGAACAACACCGTACAAACGCATATATGGAAAGAACTGCCATTTTCCATTTGAAATTGAACACCGTGCATATTGGGCCTTAAAAAACTGTAACCCATATCTCATCGCTGCTGGTGAGAAATGAATGTTTCAATTGCACGAGTTAAACGAACTCTGACATCAAGCCTATGAAAACTCTCATCTATACAAGGCAAGAACCAAAGTCTTGCATGACAAAAAACTAAAGATGAGAAAAGAATTCAAACACGGAAACAAAGTGTTGCTCTTTCATTCAAAGTATAAATTCAAACAGCCAAAGCTCAGATCTCGCTGGCTAGGACCATACGCAGTGAAACATCAATATCCATCTGGATATGTTGAACTATATGGAAAAGATGGAAAAACATTCATTGTTAACGGCCATCGACTCAAGTTCTATCATGAAGAAGAAGATTATAATGACCAAAGGGAAGCAATCACTCCCTTCTTTCCGTAAGAATGAACTCCAGAAGCAGGAGTCTAGCTAACGACTCTCTTAAAAAATTAAGCGCTTCTCGGGAGGCAACCCATGCTTTATTTAAGTGTGGAGGAGTCCCTCCTCCATACAACTCCACTCATTTCTTTTATTTTGTTTTTAAAAAAAACAAAAATATTTTTCTTTTTTGTGTGCTTTTGTGTGTTTACTTTTATGCAGGTTATATAACTCAAATCTGGAAAATTATGAAGTAAGCTTAAGAATAGATCTTTTGCAACTACATTTCTCTATGCCCCCGGGAAGTACTGTTTTTCCTTAATTTTCCCTATTTTCTAGTTTATCAGTTATCAGATTGAGGGCAATGTTCAACTTAAGTGTGAAGGGGAGCCAAATAGGAAAAATTAATCAAATCTCTCCATGTTTTCCCTGCTAAATTTTTTATGAAAATTAATATATGCTTTCCTCTAAAATATAAAAAATGTTCTTAGTAAGGCAAATCCAACCGGATTGACACCATAACTAGCAAAAAACTAGTCTACTAAATTATGAGAATTTTAAGCCTTAGAATATATTCGGGTACCCACCTTTGGTATCTAAGATAATTGATGCCTTTAACTTGTTCGAGTTAAGGTTTGAATGCGATTGCAAGTGTCTCATCCGTCGTTACGGCTGTGTATTTGTAATTTGTCGCCTTTTCTGGAGCAATGATATTGGTTGAAAATTATATTTGAGTGAGTCAGTAATTTAGAAGCTCTAGAACTTATGCTTGATCATCTGTTAGGACCAAATAATCACTTCACTTCACAATGATAAGAAACCAAGAAAATAAGATGGGAAGATGAGAAGAAAAGTAGAGAGAAGTATAGAGAGAGAAAGTAGAAAGAAAAAGAGATGGTTGTATTCTTGCAAGTGTAGAATGATACAAATGAGAACCAACACGCTCTCTACAATTGGAGAGGGGTATTTATACTAATACCTAGGCCGGCCTCATGAGGCTTTATTGGGCCGTAGGTTTTGACTTAGGCCAGGCTCGGGGTTACTTTGGGCTTTAGCCTGATACATGTGCAATATTAGATTACATAGTATGAGCCCGATACCTGTTTCTAGCCTATTAAAACAATTACTTAGTAAAGACCACGATTCTATGTTTGACTCGATATTTTGAGGCTAACAATCTCCCCCAAAGCGTGGTCTCTAATAGATTATGAGCTAGCATGTTAGACTTGACATTTTGAGGCTAACAATCTCCCCCAACGTGATATCTTTGAATCATGCTTCTTTAGACTTGTTGAGATTGCTTTGTCATTGAGTTCTTGAGTCTTTGTCTTGGTCTTTATCTTGTTGTAGGCTTGTTCCTTCATGCTATGTGATCTTTGATCTTGAGCCTTTGTCATTGTCTTTTGACTTTGTCTTTAGTTATGAGATCTTTAAATCTTGCTCCTTGAGATCTTTATCATCTTTGCCACCTTGTGATCTTGTGTCTTGACCAACATGCTCATACTTTGCATCTTCTTAAAAGCTCTCTAATAATCTCCCCTGAAGCTTGGTTTCTGAGGAGGGATCTTTAATATCAGAGTTTGCGGAAGTCTTTGTCTTTAATTCTTGAGCTTTCTTGATTCTTGAATCTTGATGCTTATAGTATGTCTTTGTAGTTTGAGCATGAGCATGTGGTAATGAATCACACTCTGCTGGAATGAGGTTGCAACACCGTCGTTTGTACCTGCATTTGAATGTTAGTGATAAATAGCAGATATGGACGAATATGGCTTTGTCATTCATCTAAATATGGTTGCATAACCTCTGGTCCCGTGAGGACAGTTTAACAGTATAAATACTATACTTGTGATCAGGTAGGTTCAATTTAGAAGAACTTCCTTGACAGGGTTTCCAGCTCAAAGTGTTAGATCCTCTAACGCATATGCATTAGATTCACTGTACTTGCTTGCTCTCAATACCAGAACATCTCAAAGCAGACTACACGATATTAGTGAATCAGATAGTTACTATCTTTTTGATTGAGTTGTCAATTCATTTACTAGACCAAATCGATATCAAGTTGACACAAGCTTGATTCATATAGATTCTCGCAAGTCACCTACCGCAGAGCTTGTTTAATGATGGTGCTGGAAGGATTTTCTTCTTCACTGTGAATACTAAAGAGTATCACTCAGATGTTCTAGCATAATCACAAGGATAATGCATAGGACTCTTATTAACAGCTTATGAACTTGATGATGTTCAACAAGTGTTTGTTATGGAATGTGTCCTAATGAGATTTATTTTATTGATCTCTTAGATCTAGACTTGATTTGTGCGTTTTGGTTTTAGTAATCGGAGGCTAGAGCAGACTGCTACTTATTCAATATCAACTAACTTGAAGTGAGAAAGTCAATAGAAGTCGTGTGTAACTCTGTGACAAATGAGACAAGTATCTTTTGAGAGAAACTTGAATGGCTGGGAAGGGTTGTGCAGTGCATCACTGGGTCCATGATGTCTTGTTTTCAATACCATAATTCATCTTTGTAAATCTGATAGATTATGTATTGACCCGGTTTCTGCCCAAAGTGTGTGGAAGGCTTCTTTCTTTTCATCCTTTATCCATACATTTCTTTTTCATTCTTTAACCCTTTCAATGCTTACCAAGACATTATTACTAACACCTTGTTGTGATTGTTCAAGTGTTAACTCATGTCTTAGTCGGCAGTATTCCCTTTTACTCATTAATCTCCAATCATACCTAAGAACTGCTATTTCTAACTATGAATTGTCCTTGGGTAGATCCCTCCGGTTTTGGTTGGATCATAGTTATAATACCTAACCTAACCACCTTATGACTTCAGAATCGTTATGAACTAAGACGTTGTTGGGTATAAGATAATAACCATAAAACCTTTTTCGAAGAGTATAAAGCAATTTGAGTCGTTTAGACCACTTATTATTTTCAAAATCACATTTTAATTACATTTCTCTCCTTATTTTAAATACTAATTCACTTAGTCTTTGAAAAACTAAGTAATTAAAATTTGTCTTGAAAATACCATGGGGAGAAAAATATTATATGAGTCAAGGCAAGATGAGTATGATAAACTTTGCAAAATTAGTCTTAGAATTATTAACAAAAACAAACACCTAAAAGCTAAAAACGAATCATTAAAAATATATTTTTGAACTTAATCTAGAAGATAGGAGACAACTAGAAAGAAACAAGGAAATAAATCATGAATGTAAGTCTTGTGACAAACTTGTAATTGAAATTAGCTCACTAAAACTAAAACTAGCTAGTTTCGAGAATAGTAGTTCATCTTTGTAGAAAATGGTCAAAATGCAAAAACCATCAAAAGATATATATGGATTAGGATACACAGAGGATATAGCTTCCACTAGAAATAATAAAATCAAAAATTTGGGTCCTCAAAATGACAAAATGCTCTTTGTAGAACCGGCTACGCCGGTTCCCTCTGTAAACCGGCTTGTTCTAACGAACAGAACCGGCTCTCTGCAGGAAAAACAGAAAATGCAGAAAAAGCTAAAATCCTAGGAAGTAACATTGTAAATAAAAATGACTCGGTATTAATAACTAGAAAGCCCACTCTAAGCCTACCTAAGAATAACAAACAACCACCAATCTTAAAACTTGGTCAAGGCCATGGAAAAAGCGGGATCCAAACGCCCCACAAAATGGCCCATGGGAGTTCTAATGTCCTATATCCTAAAAGCAGAACACAACAAGAACAACAGTTCCAACCACCTATGTATAATCAATGGGATTCTTATCCTCCATATGGGTCAACCAAATGGTATGCATAACACTAACGGACCCATGAGATATTAGGGAACTGAATGCTTGAGTTGTTTCGTAGTCTAGGTATGTCTAAAGTCAATCATGAACGGATGAATGGATCAAAGATAGTGTTGCACAAAACATATGACGGGCAACAAAGATCTCTTCTCATCCTACAAGGCCATAGACGGAGGTAATGTAGTGTTTGGTGGTAACACTAAAAGCAAGATCATCAGGAAAGGTACAATCTCACATAACTCCCTCATATTTATAACGTTAGCCACGTAGAAAACCCTAGTTTTAATCTTCTTAGTATAGGTAAAATATGCGATAAAAAGGCAAAGTATTATTTAGTGAAACCGGTAGCGAAATAATTAAAGACGGCATAACCATAGGAAAAGGAATTAGGAAAAATGACCTTTACATAATAAAATGGGGAAATCACCCAAAAGATACACGTTATGTCTAACTGTCAATAGATGATACTTTCGCCTTATGGCATCGAACATTAGGTCACGCCAATATGCGACTTTTACAATCGCTATCATCTAAAGACCTAGTTAGAAATTTACCAAAACTAAAATTTGAAAAACATTTTTGTGACGCTTGCAAAGTCAGAAAACAATACATAAATTATCAAACACGAAGACATAGGCCAAAACATGTTTCAACAACTAAGTGTCTAAGAACTTTACATATGACTTAATTGGTCCGTCACCGTTCAAATGTTTACGGATGAAACTTCTATCTACACTTATGGTCATTGTACGACGACTATTCAAGGTACAATGGACAAAGGATTTTTAAAACATAAAAATGAAGCTTTTTGTATGCACATGAAATTTTGAGCAAATAGATTGAAAAATTCAAAAAGGGTTTCCCCATTAATATCAATACGTAGGGATCATGGTCGGGAATTTGATAATGAAATACAATTTGGAAACTTTTGTACTGCTAACGGTATCACTCATAACTTTTTAGCACCTCGTACTCCACAATCAAATGGGATAGTAGAACGAAAAAATAGAACCTTACAAGAAATGATGAGAACAATTCTAAATGAACAATCAATTCCCTCAAAATTTTGATTAATACCGGTGTGACACCTCCACCTACATTTTAAATAGAATTCTTATTAGAACTTTCATCGGAAAAACTCCTTACGAGCTTTTCAAAGGTAAAAAGCCTTCCTTAGAATATTTTAAAGTTCGTAGCAATGCTTTATTCTAATACCAAAGATTATCTAACAAAATTCGACCCTAAATCAACCGAAGGTATATTTCTAGGACTCTCCTAATAGTAAAGCTTACGTAATTCTAATAAAGAGACGCTTACGAGTAAGAAGAATCTCTCAATGTAAAATTTGATGAAAGTCCTCCCAAAATCACCACCTTTAGTAGATGATGATATTCTTGAAAATGATATCATAGAAAATCAAGATAAAGACCTAGAAATCAAGGAAAATGAACCATTAAACAAAGAAATCACAAACATCAAACACTCTAAAGATCATCCTTTAGAAACCGTCATAGGAAGTCTTAATGAAAGAACTCTAAGATCTCAAGTTCAAAATCAAAGAAACTTTTTTGTTTTGTTTCGACCGTAGAACCCAAAAATGTAAAGGAAGCCATACAAGATGAAAGTTGGACTATGGCTATGCAAGAAGAACTAAATCAATTTAAATCAAATGACGTATGGAGTCTCATTCCCCCACCTAAAAACCAAACCATCATAGGTATAAAATAGGTCTTTAAAAACAAACTCGACAAAAATGGTGTTGTTTCTAGAAATAAAGCAAGACTCGTCGCACAAGGGTACAATCAACAAGAAGGAATAGACTTCGATGAAACCTATGCCCCCGTGCAGAGATTAGAATATATAGAATTCCCTTCCTGAGTATGCTTGTGCTTGCACAACATCAAGCTTATATCAAATGGATTCAAAGTGCTTTTCGAAATGGTTTTTTAGAAATGACGAGTTTATCTCGCTCAACCTCCCGGATTCGTAGATTCTGAAAAACCCAACCATGTCTTCAAACTTAAAAAGGCTATATACGGTCTCAAACAAGCACCAAAAGCTTGGTATGATAGACTTAAGGCCTTTCTTATTGATCATGAGTACACCATGGGGTTAGTAGATAACACTTTATTTACTAAGAAAAGAAATTCACATATCATCATCGTTCAAATCTATGTGGACGACATCATCTTCGGATCAACTTATCAAGAGCTTTGCGATGATTTTTCAAAAATCATGCACGATGAGTTTGAAATGAGCATGATGGGTGAATTGAATTTCTTCCTTGGTCTACAAATCAAACAACTAGAAGATGGAATCTTTTTCAAACAATCTAAATATGTTAAAGAAAAGCTAAAAAAATCAGCCTCGAAGACTCCAAACCAATCAAAACTTCTATGTCATCCGAAACCAAGCTCACTCATGATGAAGACTGGGAACCTATCGACAACACAAAAAAACGCGGCATTGATTGGGCAAGTTTACTTTATCTAACGGCCAGTTTCTCGGACATCATGTTTAGCGTTTGTCTTTGTGCCCGATTTCAAGAAGCACCAAAAACTTCCCACCTTGAAGTTGTAAAAAGAATCTTTAGATACATCAAAGGTACGTCCCATCTAGGCTTATGGTATCCCAAAGGAACCGGTTTAGAAACCATCGTCTATGCTGCATTCGACCATGCGAGAGACTACGTCGATCGCAAAAGCACTAGTGGTGTATGTACATTCATGGGTTGTTGTCTCACATCATGTTTCTCCAAGAAACAAACCACCCTAGCTATCTCAACCATCGAAGCTAAATATGTTTTCGCAGCTAGTTAAAGCATGCAAAAAGCCTTAATGGATGAAACAAGACTCAGAAGAACAATGATATTAAATAGAAGACATACCCGTTCCTTTTGTGAACAATAAAGGCGCAATAGACCTAAGGTAAAAATCATGTCAATCACTCTCGTACCAAACATAACCGAAATTCGACATCATTTTCTCGGGACTAATGTTCAAAAAGGGAAATCACTATTGAAAAAGTCACTTCCTAAGAATAACATAGCCGTGACATCCAAACAAACCCCTTAAAAGGGAATCCTTCAACCTTCTTTAGACTAGGACCTCGGGCCTCATGGAACCAATGCCTTATGGTAACCTTCTTCTCATTCGAGGACAACACATTTTTTTATTATTATTTATTAAACACAACTAAAAATAATTCACATGCCACTTGAAGTATACAAAGAAACAACGTGAGGTCAATATGTTTTTTAAACACGTTCCAACATTATGGCTAACATTAAAAGGAGACTTAGGGTTTTTCTCAAAAATATTTTTCTAATTGAGTCGAGAAAACCGCATCTCCAACATATCATCAAAAAAAACAAACACGTTTTTTGGTTTGGCGGTACCATTGGCTTTCAAAGCCGGTTCTCTTCATCCAACAGCACTAGCAAAACCGCCTGCACTGTATAAAAACTTTTGACAAAACTATTTTAAATCTCCATTCAATTTCTTTTTTTCCCTTCCCTTTGGTCACACAACTAGATCCTAGTTATAGAAGTTGACCTTGAGGATAATCTAATCATTAGATTATATCCATTCTAGCAAGAAATTCATTAAAATCTCCTAAAAAAATCTCCTATAAAAGGAACTCATTCTAAAGCTCCAATGTTACCAAATAAACTTGAAAATGCCTAAAGATAATAAAACTAACATAAAAAGAACCGCTAGAATGAGTGTCCGACCATGTTGTTTTAACAATCCTCGAACATCGTCACCACCTTATCAACCTCTTTCACCTCCAACGGACTATGTCTCGGCACCTCCCCCAACCTCTCAACTTCTATTTCCACACTCTCGCCGATCATCTCATCCTACAACCCTCTAATAGCAATCTCTTGCTCACTCCTAAATTAACACCTCCACTATTGACCTCACCACCTCCGGCACCAACTCAACCTTCAAAGCTCCCATCACCACTAGCCATCAATCTTGATCCCATTGAACTTTTATTCTCTACTCCTTCCTACCCATCACGCTCCAAGCTTATGACTCCTTCGAAGAACTTCCACCCTCAACAACTAATCCTCTGCCGCCCCGACCATCATTTGACACCATTGAGCGTATGGCTAACAATCCACCTCTCATTCCACCCATTGAGTCAACCTTTCCTTCTCCCACTCCGGACATGGAAACACCTCTTCCACCATTTCCACCACATCTTTCCCTATCTACCACGATCACCCACCACTTCCGCCATTAGGACCTAACAATCCTTTCCCCATGCTAACTCATGAAATGTATTATGAGCATTGCCAACGAACTCAAACACTCATCGACAACTTCTAAGGAGAAATTAGATTCATTTTTAACCACATTCTCGGTCGCCTTAATGTTCTTTCGCATAATGTTTTGAATAATATGTTAGAGTAGAAATCAAATAGTTGGTTTGTTAAGAATCTCTTGTTATCTTTTATTATGATGTAATGTCCTTTATGTTCTTCCTTCTATGAATAAACATTTGTCTTATTTCCAGCTTTAAAACTATTAATCATGTGTGATATCTCAAAAATATGATTAAAATTCCGAGAATTAACTTCTTTCTAAAGTCAGCCGGTTCTGTCCGATAACAAGCCGGTTCCATTCAAGGAAACTTATCCGGCCGAAACCGTACTAAGTACATATTTCATCTTATTTCCCACTAATCTTTCTTTTGCAGGTATCCACATAGCAAGGGGGAGCATATCCCATCCTATTTAACTTGTTTGTATTGCAGATTTTTGTGCACCTCTTAAGGGGGAGCTTACCAGTTTTTCCACAAAAAAATAAAAAAAAAAAAAAAAAAAATCGACAAAACTAGTTTAACCTATTCCATCTTTTTGTTTCGCCAAAAAGGAGGAGAAGAACAATGGATTTTAAAATAAATCTCAAACTATTGAAAATAGTTTTTGTATTTTAAAACATTATGCTTTTGTCATTAACAAAAAGGGGGAGATTGTTAATACAAATAAACCTATAAAATATGTTTATTTCTATCTCACGACCTTCCTAGTTTTATTGACGACAAAAGATAAAGAAACATTGTGGTAAAACCATCCTTTAAAAATAAGCTTTTGGAAAATCACAAAGTTTCATAAAAATATGTATACATATAAACCTAAAACTATACACAAAAATGTTTTATAATTTGTCTATAATTTACATCGTACATGACCTAATCAAATGCAGCAAATCCAAGGGTAATTTTACAAGATCTCACATGATCTCTCAAGATTTTTCAAATCAAAATTCGAATTTTGTAACTGTACACTGGTTTCATTGATTTTGGCTGCCGGTTCCATTCATTAACAGAACCGGCAGAACCGGGCTATAGTATTTTTCTTGGCTATAAATACCAAGCCATTTCTCATGTTTTTTCACACACCTTCTCACTAAGAAATACTCTCTAATCATCTGATCATTCTCCCCCCTCACTATATTTCTTGCATACTTTCCTTTAGCATTTTATAGGTAATTTACTTCAAAGAAGAAAATCGCCAAACACTCCTTCGAGACGATCAAGTTTTAAAGCATCTTATTTCGTATCTCCATATCATCATCAAGATCACATTGCTGAGTCTTAAACATCATATTTTAGTTGTTAGTTATATTTATCATTGTAAATCAAGTATAGTAGTGTTGGTGTGATTCTACCGTGTGAGAGAATCACGGTATTATAGATTTGTACTGAAAAAGATGTATAAGCAAACTTTTGAGGCTTCTCCGCCAATGAAAAGGGAGTATCGGTGTCTAGTGTTTAACAAACTCCGAGTAGAGTACTTCGAGGAGTGGAGTAGGGCAAGGAAGGTGTCCTTGTAGCCGAACCACTATCAATACCTGTGTCTTGGTTATCTCTTTCTAACTCTCCATTTATTTGCTTTTATATTTCTTACATCATATACCAATACCAATATCATAATCATTTCATGTATAGTTTCAAACAATTTTTTTTTAAAAGGTAACAATTAATCAAGAAAACTTTTCAACCCCCCCCTTCTAGTTTTCTACACAACGTCATTGGTTAGAGTTGCTCAGCGATTATGATTGTGAAATACGTTACCACCCGGGGAAAGAAAACGTAGTGGCCGATGCCTTAAGCCATAATGAACGGATTAAGCCGTTACGTGTTCGAGCCTTAGTCATGACTATTGGTTTGAATCTCCCCAAACAAATTTTGGAAGCTCAAATCAAAGCACAGAAACCAGAGAACGTCAAGAACGAAGATGTAGGGGGTATGATCAGGAAGGATATACTAAAGGAAAAGTTAGAACCACGTGCGGATGGAACCTTATGCTTAAATGGCAGGAGTTGGTTACCCTGTTATGGCGATCTGAGATTGAGAATATGCCAGTCCCACAATCCAAGATATATATCCATACCGGGTTTCCGAAAGAATTTATCAGGAATGAAGAATCTATATTTGGTGGCCTTAATATGAAAGGCCGACATCGCCACCTATGTTAGCAAATGTTCGGACATTGCAAATGTTTGTCAAGGCTGAACACCAAAGGCCATCAGGTTTGTTGGTGCAACTCGAGATACCTCAATGGAAATAGGATAATATCACTATGGATTTTGTCATGAAGCTTCCTAAGTCGTCATAAGGTTATGACACCATTTGGGTGATTGTTGACCTACTCACTAAACCGTAATCTTCGTACCAAAGAGGGAAACCGATCCCATGGAAAAATTGGCAAGAATGTACCTCGAAAAAAGAGGTAGACACGAGGCAAACGTAATACCTGGCTCAATCTTTTGTGATCGCGACCTAGGTTCGCATCAAATTTCTAGGTCCACTTTCCAAAGGCCCTTGGGTACGAAATTTGGATATGATTACTGCATACCAACCGCAGACCACGACAAAGTGGACAGTACTATTTAAACTCTCGAGGATAATGTTGCTTGCTTGTGTGATCAACTTTGGAAAGGTTGGGTTAACCATTTGCCTTATTGAGATTTTCTTATAACAATAGTTATCACCTAGGCGATCAAGGCGTGCACCATTTAAGGCACTTTCGGTCGAAGTGTCCGTTCATGGACTGTTTGTTGGAGCTAGGATGGAGAAGTTCAACTCCATTGGTCCAGAAATAGTTCAAGAGACAGCCGAGAAGGTCATTCAGATCAAGCAAAGAATTAAGCGCTCGTGATCGACAAAAGAGTTACGCCGATTTAAAGCGTAAGCCAATGGAATTTCAGTAAGATAAAGTTGTACTTAAGGTGTCCGCTTAGAAAGAGTATACGTTTGGCAAACGAAGGAAGCTAAACCCCAGATATGTTGGGCCTTTCTAAGTGTTGGAAAAGGTTGGAGCCATTACTTACAAGCTTGAGCTTCCTCAAGAGCTGAGCAGGGTTCACAATATGTTTCATGTATCCAACTTGAAGAAGTGCTATGCCGACGAACCATTAGCCGTATTCCGACTGATGGACTTCATATTGATGACAAGCTTCATTTTGTCGAGGAACCAATAGAAAACATAGATCGTGAAGTTAAACGATTGAAACAAAGCCGTATCCCAATTTTCAAGGTTCGATGGAACTCTAGACGAGGTCATGAATTCACATGGGAACGTGAAGATCAATTTCAGAAGAAGTATCCACACCTCTTTACAAAGACCGCACCGTCGTCAAGTGCCGCGTCTTAAGCCTTGACGACAAGGCTCACTTAACGGGGGAAGACTATAACACCATCGCCTCATTTTATCCATGTCATTTTATAACGTTATAACATTCACTATTATATTTTTTATAGTGCTCGTCGCATTTGCTTTTAATTTTAATCGATTAAGTTAAACGCGGTAAGCTAAAGTTATCAATCAACTTAAACTGGCATCAAACAATTAACTATTTTACGTTAAGCAAGTGATAGCTCATTATTTAAAGGATAATTAGTAACTTGGAACAATAATTATTTTATTTGGTCGTAAAGTTGTTTACGATTCATCGATAAAATACGTTTAGGCATTCACGAAACCACCGTTACTTATCTACACTCTAACAAATACCCATTAGTATACCCAATACCCAAAGTTTTATAAAACTTTACCTATTTTCTTCCCTTTGCCATCCCACACATAAAGAAACAAGTATTTGAATGCAAAGTCTATTACAAAGATATATATATATATATATATATTATATATATATATATATAAATATATATATATATATATATATATATATATATATATATATACTCTACCCATTTAAAACTAACAATGATATATACAACAAATCACTAGTACTCTTCTCATTAATTATCAAGGAAACCATCTTGGACATTTTTCCCCCTAAAAAAATCGGAACCAACAAGACCATTGGCACACAATAAACCTAAAAACTACCAACTCCTAGTCCTAAAGTAATTTTATCTATAATTATGACAAACATTTTCCTACCTTTTGCTTCCTAGCTCACCCCCCCTCCCCCCCCCACACACACCCTTTAGCTAGGACTTGGACTTGCAAAAGTGTTTGACTAGCTCTTGTATATATATATATATGCATGCTAGTAATACTTCATGCATTCTCTAGTAAAATAAACACACAATCTCTTTGTGTCTCTCCTCTAGCTCACGGCTAGCAACCAACACTAAGAATAATCACTAAAACTTTCTTCTAACAAGTATACAAGGATTCAAGTATTCATAAGGGTTTGATTTTGGAAGCTTGGGTATATTTTTAACAAGGGTTAAACAAGAAGCTAGGTATTCTATCTACCTAAGGTTCGTTTTGGATTTGGTTATATTTGTGGTTTGTTTTGTTTCTTCACATCCTAACCACTCTTTAAGGTCATCTAAACTTTAAGCCTTTTATTTATTCATATACATTTACATACTTGGTTGTTTTGTTATCAACCAACCTAGTTTTGTTCATGTGTTTACAAATGAAATTGTACATATATATATACAAATAGTAGCAAGATTCGAACCATATGTATTTTCATAGTAAAATGATACTAAAAATACAAAGAACACACTCATTATAAGTATGATTTAACTAATAAGAATCATGGATAGTTTACTTGTTGAAGTTTACTACAAAGTTGATATATATTGTCAAGGAGACATGGGTACTAATGAAAATGTTGGACTTAATCTAGAGGACTCTAAATATGTATGGCATGTTATACAAAGTAAATAAGAAAGCTTGTACAAAGTTAACCAAGTAACAAGATTAAAAAACTACATTTTATGAACCCTAAACCTACACGAATAGATTGTATGTTCTGACCAAGATTTGAGTATTTATAAAATGCGAACCCAACTGATTTAATAGTACTCTTCGATACGATTCCGAATATGTAAAGAACTCAAAAAACTGATTTATAACGAAGAAGTTATGCTAGTTACGAGGTTAGGATAATTAAATGACAGTGTTTGTGATAAACACTTATTTTAATAAAAAACTTTATGGAACATATCTAGTAAAATTATCAACTATTAAATAAATAGTAACATGGTCATAAAGGATTACTAAGCATGTAATAAACTAGAAAAACGCAGCTATAACGAAGGAATACACATTATCTTAAAATTTAAGTTTATAAAAATAGTTTTTATAAACTATTTGAGTTTACTGATTTGACACATCCATTTATAAAAATAGTGGACGTTTTATAAAGATAGATAATCTCGTCACGAATCCGTACATATAAAGAACGCTAAAAACGGAGTTAAAACGACTAAGATACGACGTTTCAAAGATTCGACATTATATACATAAAAGCTATGAAACGATGAACGTTTCAGTAGCTGTTGAAGCTCACTTTCGAGGGCCTTCGGGTCTGATTGAGCCGAAGTGTAAAACTATAAAGTTGTATCAAGTAATGACCTTTTACATAAACCATCTGATTTTCATAATTTCGGATGTATAAGGTTTGTACATTAATTAGACACTTTTCCTGACATGAATAGTGTTGGTTCGTTTTTAATAAAAAAATTTGCGAAACATTTTAGATACACTTATATAATATTTATACATATTTTTAACTTTATAAATGTTATTTTATAAGACGATTAAACTACTTATACGATAACATTATACGAATAATAAAAACGTTAAATTAAGTGTTTTTAACAAATAAATAAATTATTGAACAAGTATACTATTTTTATTTTACAAGTACAAATACATGGATATTATTTAACAAATACGATTTAAATATTGTTTCACTTTTAAATTAAACAAAAAGTATTAGTTGGTGGTGTAACATTATAACTTGTGATGTAGTATTTATTATAAATACATTATTCTTATACGACCTATATATAATTATGTTGCACTCGGATTTCACTTGTCGATTCACTCACTTGACTTATTTCATCACTTTATTTGCGGAGCTGAGTTCATAGCCCTACGTTTTACATTTATAATGATTTACAAGTTTTGGGGTGAGAACATGCTTTGTTTTATAATTGGACACAAGTGGACATTTTTACATTACTATTGTCGTGTTTGCCTAGGTGCGAAAACCCACTTAGCCCATTATCATTAACCGTCAATAACTTGTTGTAAGCGCAATGTTTATAAATAGATCTATTTGGGATTGACATCCCCGTTTGGGTGATTAGCTATCACTGGACAAACGAACGTATATCATGTCGGATTTGGGATGTTGCGGGTTAGAACATCATCACGGGCAATATTGGCAATTTAAATTGCAATTCATACATGTCGAGTTTCAGCGTCATGAGCTTAGGGAAACGTAATTACATTTTTGTGATGTTTGCATTTGTTTCATTATCATACACTTCGGAAATCTTGTGGTCCTACATTATACATTTTACAAACCTAATAATTCACCAACATTAATGTAGACGTTTAAAAAGCAATGTTTATCAGGAGGTCAATAAGGCACAGGTGCAAGGGATTACATTGGTGGTTAATATTTTGGGATGTCACAAGCATAAATATTTGGTTTGCATTATACATTTTGGGAAAATATTGTTATGACTAGAATCTTTGTCTTGTTGAACAATGAACAAGTAAAGCTTCGGCTTATTACGTAACAAACAATTTGCTAATCCAATGTAACGGTTTTAAATAGACTCTTTAATGGCGTTCTTTATATATATCATGTGTTATTGATCTATGGAATAAACATTCTCAGACCCATAATCCGCTGCGAACCCAATTCGGAGGGTGTTACAAAACCCAGACACATTCAGCCGGGATCTCAAGAAAAGAACCGAATTCCACTGCAGATTCAGACCCTCAAGGAGTGATATATTAGGACCAGACAACAAAACATATTGAATGCGCACATGAATGAACTTGCATAAAGTTCAGTAATGGCTCACTCAATTCTGTTTGACCCGCGTTCATGATTTTTTCTTCAGGAATAAGGATGGATTACTCTGCCAAAGAGAAATGAGTAGATAGACAAGCGAAGGGCGATGTTTATGATCCAGGATATCGAAAGCAGCTGAGAGACAGGGGTTAATGAGAACTTAGAGAAGTTGTTGGTGGAGAGAGTACGAAGAAACCCCAGACTGCTTGAACGACAATATGATTGTCCATATCTTGTCCTACTACATTCAGATCATTCTTTTCGTAATATTATCAATCTTGTGAATATGTGAAATAAAAAGTGTAAGAATAATATTAGGCAAATTCGTGTTTGAGTAAGAATATTTCAAAATTACTAGTAAATTCAAAAAATTTCAAATTAACGTACTCAAACACCATATCATACCCTCATAATTTGATGGGGAGCATTAAAATGTTCCTATCATGGCTTATAATATATAATCTGAACATTTTTCTCCCCAAATAATTTTCATATATTTGAATCAATTGATATCCAAAATATCAAGAGATTTGACATTTTTGATAAGGGGAGAAAATGTGATTAAAATATATAACTTGTAAAAGGTGATCTTAATTACTCGTAGTGCAGCTTCACATTCCTTCCCCCGTATGTGCTAAACATTTTCAAATATCGATGCATATATGTAGGGGGCAATTTTCAAAGTAAAACCATCGAGGTACTAAATGTTTTGATTTACATCACAATGTACCTCAATTGATGTTTTTAAATGGTTTTAAAGCTGTGAATAATACCAAAAGACTGACCATGTATTTAATTACTTGGAGTTATAAGGGGCTAAGATAGGTATTTCGTATCCTACAATCCAGCCATAACCTGGAGTGGAATCTACCTAATGGCCATTCCATTAGTTAGAATATAAGTCCTTAGGTATGATAAAAAAAGGAGAAAAAGTGAGAAAAAAGGAATAGTGCCGACTGAGATGGAGCTAGTACTGGAACAAACCCAACAATGTATTAGTCATGAAGTCTCGGTAAGCAACATCACTAAGATCTATATTCTAGGTTTCATATAATCATAAATGAATAAATAAAGCAAGAACATAAATTAATCACACAACACATAGACATATTGAATGATTAGTGAATAACACTCTTACTTGATTAAAACATGAATTGAAGGAAGTACAATAGGGTTTTGAATCCTTAAAATCGTCCTAAATAGCTGCCAAACGAACTAGGATTCGTCCCCTTCTTTTACTCTAAAGTTACACACTTAAAACCCTAAAAATGAATTTGTATGTATAGATAAATCGTTGCGACGTCTTCGCGTTTTACTCGTGACGCCGTCGTGAAAGAGAATATTCTAGATCTTGGGTTGGGTCGTGCGGGTTGACGCCGTCGTGAGATCTTGTGACATCGTCATGAGATAAAGTGTGATGGTGTCACATGTATTTGTTGACGCCGTCTCCGGCCTTTGAGAACATAATCTTGAGAAATGTTGGTGTAGGTCCGTAGTCTTGTCCGTTTCTTCTCCAAATGAGCCCAAGTCACGTGTATTTCCTCCAAATGCCTTCCAAATGCTAAATACCTAAAAAGGAACGATTAAGCACCTATTTTGGCCATAAATGCATGATTTAGGGGGTTAAACGACCTCAAAAATTATATAAAATGACACCTCATCAAATACCCCTACACTTAGGATTTGCTTGTCCTCAAGAAAATGGGCTTTTCTACCTAGACAATAAGAATATGAGGGTCATTTTACCTACTCTTAATAGTATTTTACAACACAACCTTCTAGACCTCATATTAAAAGCACGGAAAGTATATACTAAGCACCTCACATAATGGTTTGGGATTTCTCATCTTCACTCGGCGTGTATAGTAAATTCTAACATATGGGGGAAACAAAAATCAACACTCATATACCTGTCATAAGCATATAAATTACTATAGGCTGGTAAATGATCAACTTCCACCGGCTATGCGCAAGCATTATCATATACTATCTAAAGTAGTTCTTATAAAGGGTTGTGTTGTGAAGGTGGTATAGATAACATAGAAAGGAAACGAAAATGGATGGATTAACATTCTTGGGTGGCTTAGGTGAATTTTGGTGTGAAAAGTAGCTAATTAATTTACACGAATAGACACTGGTTTGGTTGTTAAGCTAAGACTCGGAACGAAGATATACAACTCACACAACTCTACTCCATCTCTGTTATTTTTTCTTTTTTTCTTTTTTTAATAACATAATACATCATAACTATGGGGTGTTTAAAATACGTACCCGTACACGTGACCTTTTACATACTCAATATTACAATCTAACTATAACCCGATTTGAGTGGATCAAAATAACATGGAGATCATCAAGACCATGGTATGGGGGTATAACATTAACTTTTCTTTCCCTATTCTTTCACGAACTAAATACAAGACCATGAATTCAATATCGACCCAAAGAAACGTATGTTTACAAGGAAAGAACTTAGCAACCGTGTACTTAAATAATTAACTTGGGTTAAACACAATAATGTACTAAAAATGAGTACATACAAGGTAGGCTAAGGCGATTTGGGTGTAACGATTGGTTTAAGGGTGACAATGCTCTTCATTAATAATCTGGAATCCACCAGAAAATTACGAGAACCGTGAAAAAGGAATAGATCGGAGGTTGTACTAGGTGTATCCTGCACTAGAAATGGAGATGCAGTTGCAAGGGTGGTGGGATAGTTTATATGAACGGTGTATCATCATACAATTACAGTTTAAAACATGGGTTTAATCCTAGTGTCTACTAATCTAGCAAATCCTAACACTTACTATGCGAGTCTCGAATGCATCACAAAAACAAAGTATCTGAGAATTTTAATATACTACCGGTACACTTTCATAATCCTAAAGTAACCGATACTAATGTTCTAGAAAAGGCGACAAAACCACGCATACACATCCGTAACGACGGAATAGACACACATGATTGCTCAAATCCTTAACTCGAACAAGCTAAAGGTAATATCTAAGGGCGAACCTCACATTTTGAGGGTGGAATTTAAGGGTTTTTGTGCTAGTCATATAAATTCCTATTCATGAGACGCTATTAAAACTGGTTTTTGCGTCGTATTGTCATAAATAAAAATTAAATTTGGTTACAATTACCTTTTATCTATGTACCCCCCTCGTCATATTACCCATCACTTCAAGGACATAGTAAATGGCAAATAAAAGAATAGTTTCTAAGGCTTATTTTCCCCCTTACACTTAAGTTGAACATTGTCCACAGTGTTCTATAAAAGTACCCGTAAAAATGAATAAAGGGAAAAGAAAACAAGTAAAAGAAACTAGTACTCCCCTGGTTTGCTTAATAATGGAGAAGAAACATGCAATAACTGGCTAAATCGTCCTCCAGAACTCCAAGAAACTTCCTAAGAACTTTCAGCTCTTCTTCATAGTCAAATATAACCTGTAATCAAAGACAAAGACAACTATACCAACTACCAAGCATAAAATGTGTGATATAATAATATAAAATTTGAATTTAGGGTTGACTCGATAAAGCAGTAAAGATAGGATGAGAGAATTGTCAAACTCATTAGTTTTGCAGGTTTATAAAAGAGGAGTACATATTTTAAATGTTGGGCAAGTTGCATTTTCAAAAATAATTAAAAAATTTAAGTTTTCTGGACCTGGTCATTTGACGCCGTCAGGAATATCCTGACGCCTTCACAGGTGTCGTGGTGACGGCGTCGCATGTAAATCGTAACGTTGTCTCCACATTATGTATACGAAATTTTTGTTTTTTTTGTATGAAAAAATTCCCTGCACTGATTCCATAGTTAATTCATATAAAAATGGCTGCATAAAACCCTGAGATTTTGACAATTAACGCATATGACTCAAAATTTGACGGGTGCGAATTAATCTAAACAATTTATTTTGCATGTTTGAATTTGGTTCTAAAAACCAAATAAATTCCCCTACACTTTTTTTGTTGCAAAATACCTTTGAATGCAAATAAGACGAAGTTACAAACAAACAAAGCATGATACAACCCCCCACAATTTCGAACATAATAAAACAAAAAAGAAAGAGGTTTAAAAAACACAAGACACTCCTAATATGCGGGAAAAATAAATATTGGGTTGCCTCCTAAAAAGCGCTTGTTTTTGTTCGAGTCACGAGCCTGACTCTACGCTTATTTCACACGTAAAGGGTGGGTCTTCCCTACACTTAAGGTCAAATGCGGGTGATAGTAGCGGTACAAACCACCATGATGAGAAGGAGCCATACGTGAAATTTTGTTGTTGAAGAATAGGCTCTAAACGATGTTCTTCTAGAATTCTACCTCTCTCTACTTCATTTGGCCTATCGAATAAACTAAGTTCTTCTACTAGAGGAGAAACTTCCTTAGATTCTAATCGCCAATCATCATCAAACATCTCCCAATTTGAAATATCAACACCTAGGGATACACTTTTTCCTAATAAACCCGGTTTAAGTCCATAATGTCTCTTAGGATCATCTATACCTGGGTTATATAACTATACACACCTTTAGGATGGGAATTATTCCAAATGTGAGGTGAATGGCGAGTTTTGAGGTTGTAAATAATCTACTACCTTCATCCTACAACTATCCGGACTATGTGGTTTGATGGGTGGTTCAGTGCCTATTACGTCTCCTAAACTTACATCTAAGGATGGACTATTGAGTAAAGGTTGAGGCTCATTTCCATCAAAACTAGGAACTTCCCTAGAACTAAGAGGAGTGTTGTGATTACAATTCAAGCCTACTTCCTCTAGTTTTGTTTTGTTCAAAGGTTCATCGATCCTCTATCGGGGATCCTAAAGTCTTTTCTACCTTTTCCCGGTAAGTCACGGGTGGTGTGTATTCCTCCAAATGACGGTAGGATTTGTGGGTACTCTCAGAGCATTGTAACACCTTCCTCATATATTCCATCATCCTTGAGCATCTACATGCTCAGTCATAATCTAACCATGGCATGCACCTAGGTACCTGTACCACTAACCATATCATATATCATCCCTAACAATTTGAGCATTTGGATTTGCTATTGATTCATCAGAAATATGGCTTTGTTGGGTTGCTAACATTCTTTATCATATTAGGTCACAATCCTCTATGGCAAACCATGCTTCTATATGCCGTAAATCTTCCTAAGAGTCCCCATCTCTAGCCAATTGAAGATAATGAAGGGATAACGAGTCGAGATGTTTGAAGAAAGATTTCAACTAGTCCATATAACTAAGTGCCTATGAATTCAGGACTTTCGGATTACATCTCTTGAAACGAGTCCATGATCGTAGAGAGATTCATCATGATGTTGTTGGAACCCAAGAGTTGAATTACGGAAGAATACATCAAACCTACCTACTACTAGAATAACCATACTATTCAATATAATTAAAAAATTTACAAATTTATGAACAAAAGGGCACAAAGAAAAAGATAGAATACAATAAAAGCTAATAACGAATTACAATCTCACTGAAAGAAATTCAAAGCGATTAGAAACTAAGTTAAACAATACAAAAACAAATTATTCCTCAAGGCAGCGGCGCCAAAAGCTTGATGCGGTTGACATAAGGGACTTCTACAAGAAGGTTTACAACTCCCTAGGCAGTGTACCAAACTGTTTAGTAGTATATAGGCAAGACTCGAGGGTTGCTAAAGTTCGTCTAGGGGAATAGTTGGGAAAGGAGCTTGATCACTAGGCCTAACAAAATTCTAAGGGTTGAGAGAAGATTATTTTTGTGTTTTTATATATTATGAAAGCAATAAATCATATGTTTGAAAGGTTTGGTTTATTTTAGCTATTAAACTAAATATAAACTACGCTACTGGTGATTACAATATAATAAAATATTGTATTCATTTAATCATGTATTACTCCTTAGATTGCTTCTCATAGTGTTGTTGCTTTGTCACACTTGTGATGATTATGTACTATTTCCTAAGTCATGAACGAATTACACAAACCCGCCGTCTATTTAATATTCCGTTGAGGCAAAACACAAAGTAAGGTAGTATGAAGACTATTACCCGGCCCTAAGAGTATATTAAATGCATTTGAAATATTATTAAAAAGTGGATTCAACATAAAAGGGGCAAGGTTTATGAAATTGTTTAGCCCGATGGTATTCTTTCTACACAATCATGTTTCCTAGACATATTAAATACGATAAATAGAGACAAAAGCTCGGTTTGCTAAGACCTAACATGCATATTCCATCACAAGAAGCAACATTACGAAATCACATCTAGGTTCATACAATCAAAAATAAACCACAAACAAAGGGTTTAGCCAAGCAGATGGTTAATAGTTAAGCACAGAACATAAATAAATCACACAACACATAGACATAATGAATGATTAGTGAATCAACACTCTACTATGATTAAGAACCATGAATGAAGAAGTATAATAGGGTTTTGAAGCCTTAAAATCGACCTAAAAATCAGGTGCCAAATGAACTAAGGTTCGTCCCCCTTCTTTTTACTCTAAAGTTACACACTTAAAACCCTAAAAATATATTTGTATGTATAGATAAATCGCATACAACGGCGTCGCGTTTACTCGTGACGCCGTCGTGAAAGCGGAATATTCTAGATCTTTGCTGGGTCGTATGCGGGCTTGACGCCATCGGAGATCTTGTAACACCGTCAAGAGGATATAAGTGTCACAGAGTCACTTGTATTTGTGACGCCGTCTCTAGCCTTTGAGAACATAATCTTGAGAAATGTTGGTGTAGGTTCGTAGTCTTGTCCGCCTTTATCTCCTAAATGTCCCAATTCACGTGGATTTCCTCCAAATGCTCAAAATGTAAATACCTGAAAAGGAACGATTAAGCACCTATTTTGGGCATAAAATGCACGATTTTAGGGGTTAAACGACCCCGAAAAGTGTATAAAAATGAACCTCATCAACCACCCCATCCAATCAAGTCAAAAAGACTCTTGTTTCAAAACTCACGGAGATTACACACATTTCTATCGACTTTCTCACTCCGAGTTAGTTGGTATTGAAAAGGTGGCAATCAGCTCCAGCCTTCGATCACTAAAATCAAATGTGCACTATCGAGTCTAAAGCTAATAAAGAGATCATCCATAAATCTCACTAGACCACATAAATCCATTATAAAACTGTATTCTCACATACTGTGAAAACTAGGTAATATCCTTAAGAGACCTACGCATTATCCTTGTGATTTTGCCAGAACATCAAAGTGATACTTATGTAATCACAACGACGATGGAAATCCTTCCAGAGCCAACATCAAACAAGCTCTGCGGTAGGTGACTTGTAAGATCCTATATGGATCAAACTTGTGACACTAGATATCGATTCAGTCCAGACTATGAATTGATGGTGTTGGATCGTTTACTGAATAAGATCTAACCTATAAGCTTTGTAAAAGGGTTTGTTCCTTTAGATAATTCTAAAGCAACAATAATGAAACACTGATTTGAACACTATTGATTATGCGGAAACTAATAAAATAATGCTAAGAAGAACAGTATTAAGAATCAGAAATGAACTTTATATTATAACTTGAATCTGCCTAGGTTTCAGATTACAAAACTATGATTGTTAATCGACCTCTATTGATCTGTTTAGAACTACATCTACTAACTATGCCTAGGGTTCCTTTTATAGACTAAGGAAACCCTAATGGGCTTTACAAAACACGTACAAAGATCATGCATATCCTTTTCTAAGATATCTCATGCAGATCTCATAAACGGTACTAACTATTTTATACTAACGGACGAAGACTATGCTGATCATTATAACTGATAATTCAGATAGTTAGTACCGTTAGTATAAATTATTTTAGTACCAGTTTATGAGCTAGGCATGAATATTCCTAGAAAAGGATATTGTTGATCTTTGACGCGTGTTGTAAAGCCCATTAGGTTTCCTTAGTCGAAAAAGGAACCCTAGGCTAGTTAGTAGATGTAGTTCTAAACGTGATCAATAAGGTTCGAT
Source organism: Tanacetum coccineum (assembly GCA_026074375.1). NCBI lineage: Eukaryota > Viridiplantae > Streptophyta > Magnoliopsida > Asterales > Asteraceae > Tanacetum > Tanacetum coccineum. Next base: position 35,622 of record BQNB010008954.1, read on the forward strand.
TAACAATCATAGTTTTGTAATCTGAAACCCTAGCAGATTCAAGTTATAATTAAAGTTCAATTTCTGATTCTTAATACTGTTCTTCATAGATTATTTATTAGTGTCCAGCATAACAATAGTGTTCAATCATGGTTTCATTATTGGTTGCTTTAGAATTATCTAAAGGAACAAACCCTTTACAAGCTAAAGGTTAAGATCTATTCAGTAAACGATCCAACACCATCAATTCATAATCTGGACCGAATCGATATCCAGTGTCATAAGTTTGATCCATATAGGATCTCACAAGTCATCTATCGCAAAGCTTGTTTGATGCTGGCTCTGAAAGGATTTCCATCGTCATTGTGATTACATAAATATCACTCTAATGTTCTGGCAAAATCACAAGGATAATGCGTAGGACTCTTAAGATATTACTAGTTTTCACAGTATGTGAGAAACCACTTTATGATGGATAAGTATCCTAGATAGATTTATGGATGATCTCTTTATTGGCTCTAGACTCGATAGTGCACATTTGATTTTAGTGATCAAAGGCTGGAGTTGATTGCCACCTTTTCAATACCAACTAACTCGGAGTGAGAAAGTCGATAGAAATGTGTGTAATCTCCGTGAGTTTTGAAACAAGAGTCTTTTTGACCTTGATTGGATGGGGAGGGTTGATGAGGTGTCATTTTATACACTTTTCGGGGTCGTTTAACCCCCTAAATCGTGCATTTATGCCCAAAATAGGTGCTTAATCGTTCCTTTTCAGGTATTTAGCATTTGGAAGAATTACACGTGACTTGGGCTCATTTAGAAAAGAAACGGACAAGACTACGGACCTACACCAACATTTCTCAAGATTATGTTCTCAAAGGCTAGAGACGGCGTCACCAAATACACGTGACGCTGTGACACTTTATCTCATGACGGTGTTACAAGATCTCACGATGGCGTCAGCCCGCACGACCCAGCCCAAGATCTAGAATATTCTCTTTCACGACGGCGTCACGAGTAAAACGCGACGCCGTCGTAGCGATTTATCTATATATACAAATCTATTTTTAGGGTTTTAAGTGTGTAACTTTAGAGTAAAAAGAAGGGACGAACCCTAGTTCATTTGGCACCTATTTAGGACATTTAAGGCTTCAAAGACCCTATGTATACTTCCTTCAATTCATGTTTTAATCAAGTAAGAGTGTTATTCACTAATCATTCAATATGTCTATGTGTTGTGTGATTAATTTATGTTCTTGCTTTACTTATAACATGCTTGGCTAAACCCTTTGTTGTGTTTATTTATGATTGTATGAAACCTAGATGTAGATCTTAGTAATGTTGCTTCTTGTGATGAATATGCATGTTAGATTCTTAAAAACCAGCTTTGTCTATATCGCTATTAATATGTCTAGGGAAACATGATTTGTAGAAAAGAATCCACGGGTAACAATCTTCATACAACCTTGCCCCTTTATGGTTGATCCACTTTTAATATATTTCAAATGCATTTAATATACTCTTAGGGCCGTAATAACTTTATACTACCTTACTTTGTGTTTGCACCAACAATATTAAAATAGACGGCGGGTTTGTTGTAATTCGGTTCAGACTTAGGAAATAGTTGACATAAATCAGCACAAGTGTGACAAAGCAACACACACTATGAGGAAGCAATCTAAGGAATTAAACATGATGTAAATGAATACAATATTTGTATTACTATGTAAATCACCAGTAGCGTAGTTTATTATTAGTTTTAAGTAGCTAAAATAAACCAACCCTTTCAAACATATTGATTTATTGCTTTCATTATATATAAAAACACAAAAATAATCTTCTCTCAACCCTTAGAATTTTGTTAGGCCGTGATCAAGCCTTCCCAACCTATTCCCCTAGAGAACCATAGCAACCCTCGAGTCTTGCCTATACTACTACTACAACAGTTAGGTACTCTGCCTAGGGAGTTGTAAAACTTCTTGAGAAGTCCCTTATGACTAACCGCATCAACTTTGCCCGCTGGCCGAGTAATTATATGTTTGATCATTGTTTAACTAGTTCTACTCGCTTGAAGTCTTCAGTGAGGATTTAATTCCGAATGATTAGCTTTATTGTAGTCTATCTTTTTCTTTTTGCCTTGTTCATAACATTTGTAAAATTTGTAAATTAAATGAATAGTTAATGGTTATTTCTAGAGTAGGTAAGGTTTGATGTATTCTTCGTAATCAACTCTTGGGTTCCAACAACATCAAGATGAATCTCTCTACGATTCATGGACTCGTTTCAAAGATGTAATCCGAAAAGTCCTGAATCATGGCCTTAGTATATGGAACCTAGTTGAAATCTTTCTTAAACATCTCGACTCGTTATCCCATCATATCTTCAATTTGTGGCAGGAAAACAAAAAAAAAATAAAGATTTAAAAAGGGGAAGGAAGGGATCTTAGAAGTTTAGTGGATAAGAAGCATGGTATGCCATAGAGGATTGTGCCCAATATGATAAAAAATGTAGCAACCCAACAAGCGCTATTTCTGATGAAACAATAGCAAATCCAAATGCTCAAATAGTTAAGTGAATATGGTTAGGGTACAGGTACTTCGGTGCATGCCATGGTTAATTAATGATGAGCAATGTAGATAGCCAAGTATGATGAAATAATGAGCAGGATGGGTTACAAGCTCTGAGAGTACCGCACAAACCTTACCGTCATTTGAGGAATACACACCACCCGTGACTTACCTAAAATAAGTTGAAAAGACTTTTAGAACCCCGATAGAGGTAGAACCTTTGAACAAAACAAAACTAAAGGAAGTAGGCTTGAATTGTAATCACAACACTCTCTTAGTTCTAGGAAGTTCCTAGTTTTTGATGAAATGAGCTCAACCATTACTCAAAAGTCCCATCCTAAAATTTAAGTTAAATGAGACTTAAATATGCACTGAACACCCATCAAACCACAATAGATCCGGATAGGTTTGTAAAAGGGATGAAGTTAAGTGAGATTATGTTTTAACAACTCAAACAACCGCCTTCACGCTCACAAGGAAAATTCCCATCCTAAAGGTGTGTATAGTTATATAACCCAGGTATAGATGATCCTAAGAGACATTAGGACTTAAACCGTTTATTAGGAAAAAGTGTTATCCTAGGTGTTGAATTCAAATTGGGAGATGTTTAGAATATGATTGGCGATTAGAAATCAAGGAAGTGTTCTCCACTAGTAGAAAGAACTTAGTTATTTCTATAGGCCCCAAATGAAGTAGAGAGGGTAGAATTCTAGAAGAACATCGTTTAGAGGCCTATCATCAACAACAAAAATTCACAACGGATTGCTCCTTCTCATCATGGTTGTTTTGTACGCACAATCACCCTCCATTTGACTAAGAGTAGGGCAGACCCACCCTTGTACGTGTTACAGAATAAGCTTAGAGACATGGACGGACTCGAGACACAAGACACGCGCATTTTAGGAGGCAACCCAATATTTATTTTTCCCGCAAATTAGAATGTCTTTGTTTAAACTCTTTATTTGTTTGATTTTATTATGTCGGTAATTAGTTTTGATCATGCTTTGTTTGTTTTTGTAAGCTTCGTCCTTTATTTGGCATTCAAAGGTATTTTGCAACAAAATAAGTGTAGGGGAAATATCCGGTTTTTAGAACCAATTCAAACATTTAAAATAAATTGTTTAGATTAATTCGCGTCAGTTTTGAGTCATGATGAGTAAAAATTGTTCAAATCTCAGGTTTATGGCATGCCTTTGTATTTAATTAACCTATGGAATCAATATGCAAGGAAATTTTTCATCAAAAAACAAAAGATTTCGTAATCACATAATATGGAGACAGCGTTATCGATTTACATGCCGACGCCGTCACCATGACACCTGTGACGGCGTCAGGATATCCTGCGGCGTCAAAATGACATGGTCCATAAAACTTAAAAATTTTAATTATTTTTGAAAATGCAACTTGCCCAACATTTAAAATATGTACTCCTCTTTTATAAACCTGCAAAACTAATGAGTTTGACAATTCTCTCATCCTATCTTTACTGCTTTATCGAGTCAACCCTAAATTCAAATTTTATATTATTATATCACCACAATTAATGCATGGTAGTTGTATAGTTGTCTTTGTCTTTGATTACAGGTTATATTTGACAAGAAGAAGCTTTGAAAGTTCTTAGAAGTTCATTGGACGATTCTTGTGAGGACTATTTATCATATTGCATGGTTCTTCTCCATTATTAACAAACGAGGGAATACTAGTTTCTTTACTTGTTTTCTTTCCCTTATTCATTTTACGGGTACTTTTATAGAACAAGCTGAGGACAATGTTCAACTTAATTGTAAGGTGTGGGAAAATAAGCCTTAGAAACTATTCTTTTATTTGCCATTTACTATGTCCTTGAAGTGATGGGTAATATGACGAAACATAGCATAAAAGGTAATTTTAACCAAAATTTAATTTTTTTTTGACACATACCGACGAAAACCAAGTATTAATAGCGTCTCATGAATAGGAATTTATATTACTAGCACAAAAACCCTTAAATTCCACCCTCAAAATGTGAGGTTCGCCCTTAGATATTATACCTTTGCTTGTTTCGAGTTAAGGATTGAACAAATCAAGGTTTGTCTATTCCGTCGTTACGGGAACGAGTATGCGTGGATTTTGTCGCCATTTCTAAAGCATTAGTATCGGTTAACTTTAGGATTATGAAAGGGTAACCCAGTAGTATTAAAATTCTAGAACGTGTTTTGTTATGCATCCGAGACCGCATAGTAAGTTAGGATTTGCTAGATAAGAGACAGTTACTAGGATTAATCCTGATTTTAAACCTGTGACTTGGTTATGAAGATCACACCGATCATATAACTATCCACAACCCCATGCCATTGCACTCATTTTTAGTGCAGGATACCCCTAGTACAACCCTCCGATCCTATCCTTTTTCACGGTTCTCGTAATTTTCTGGTGGATTCCAGATTATTAATGAAGAGCATTGTCACCCTTAAACCAACCGTTACACCTAAATCGCCTTAGCCCACCTTGTATGTACTCATTTTTAGTACATTATTGTGTTTAACCCAAGTTAATTATTTAAGTACACGGTTGCTAAGTTCTTATCCTTGTAAATACAGTTTTGGGACGATTGACATTCATGGTAGTATTTAGTTCGTGAAAGAATAGGGAAGAAAAGTTAAGTTAATACCCCCATACATTTGTTAGATGATCTCCATGTTATTTTGATCCACCTCAAATCGGGTTATTAGTTAGATTGTAAATATTGAGTATGTAAAAGCTCAAGTGTACGGGTACGTATTATAAACCCCAAGTTATGATGTATTATGTTATTAAAAAAAAGAAAAAAAGAAAAAAAAGAGATTGATGTAGAGTTGTGTAGAGTTTGTATATCTTCGTCCGAGTCTTAGCTTAACAACCAAACCAGTGTATATTCGTGTAAATAATTAGCTAACCTTTTCACACCAAATTCACCTAAAGCCACCCAAATGTATCCCATCCATTTTCGTTTCCATTCTATGTTATCTTACACCTACACCCCACAACCCTTTATAAGAACTCTTAGATAGTAATGAATAATGCTTAGCATAGCGAGGAAGTTTGATCCTTACAGACCTATAGTAAATTTATATGCTATGACAAGGTAATGAGTGTTGATTTACTGTTCCCCCATATTAAAATTTACATACACCCGAGTGAAAGAGAGAATCCCAAACACTTATGTGAGGTGCTAGTATATACTTTATGTGCGTTTAATTATGAGGTCTAGAAGGTTGTGTTGTAAAATACTTTTAAAGAGTAGGTTAAATGACCCTCATCATTGTTTTATAGTCTAGTAGAAAAGCCGCATATTCGAGGCCAAAGCAAATCCTAAGTGTAGGTGTATTTGAAGAGTGTCATTTTATATAATTTTGTTGAGGTCGTTTACCCCTAAATCATGCATTTTATGGCCAAAATAAGTGCTTAATCGTTCTTTATAGGTATTTAGCATTTGGAAGGCATTGGAGGAAATACACTGACTTGGGCTCTATTCGGAGAAAGAAACGGACAAGACTACGGTACCTACACCAACATTTCACAAATTATGTTCTCAGAGGCCGAAGACGGCGTCAACAAATACATGTGACGCCATCACACTTTATCTCATGACGATGTCACAAGATCTCATGACGGCGTCAACCCGCACGACCCAACCCAAGATCTAGAATCTTTCTTTTCACGACGGCGTCACGAGTAAAACGCGAAGACGTCGCAACGATTTATCTATACATACAAATTCATTTTTAGGGTTTTAAGTGTGTAACTTTAGAGTAAAAGAAGGGGACGAATCCTAGTTCGTTTGGCAGCTATTTAGGACGATTTTAAGATTCAAAACCCTATTGTACTTCCTTCAATTCATGTTTTAATCAAGTAAGAGTGTTATTCACTAATCATTCAATATGTCATGGTATGATGTGATTAATTTATGTTCTTGCTTTATTTATTCATTTATGATTATATGAAACCTAGAATATAGATCTTAGTGATGTTGCTACCCGAGACTTCATGACTAGTACCTGTTGGGTTTGTTCCAGTACTAGCTCCATCTCAGTCGGCACTATTCCCTTTTCTCACTTTTTCTCCTTTTTATCATACCTAAGGACTTCTATTCTAACTAATGGAATGTCCCTAGGTAGATCCCTCCGGTTCTGGATGGATCGTGGGAACGAATACCTAATCCTAACCACCTTATAACTCCAAGTAATTAATAGCAAGGTCAGGTCTTTTGGTATTATTCACAGCTTATTTAAAACCATTTAAAAACATCAATTGAGGTACATTGTGATGTAAATCAAAACATTTAGTACCTCGATGGTTTTACTTTGAAAATTGCCCCCTACATATATGCATCGATATTCGAACAATGTTTAGCACATATGAGGAAGAAGCTGCACTAGAGTCATTAAGATCACTTTTTACAAGTTATATATTTAATCACATAGTTTTTTTTTCCCTCCCCTTATCAAAAATGTCAATCTCTTGAATTTTGGATGATCAAATGATTCAATATATGAAAATTATATGAGGAGAAAAATGTTCAGATTATATATTATAAGTCTTGTTAGGAACATTTTAATGCTCCCCCATAAATTATGAGGGTATGATATGGTGTTTACGTACGTTAATTTAAATTTTTTTGAATTTACTAAGAAATTCTTGAAAATTCATACACAAACACGATATTTGCCTATTATTAGTCTACACTATTTATTCACATATTCACAAGATTGATAATTACGAAAGAATGACCTGAAATGTAGTAGGATAAGATATGACAAAGTCATATTATCCGTTCAAGCAATCTGAGGTCTTTTCCATACTCTCTCCCACCAACAAATTTCTCTAAGCTTCTCATTAACCCCCTGTCTCTCAGCTGCTTATCGATATCCTGGATCATAACATGAGCCCTTCGCTTGTCTATCTACTCCATTTCCTCTTTGGCAGGTAATCCATCCTTATTCCCGAAGAAAAATCATGAATAGCGGTCCGAACAGAATTGAGCGTGCCATCACTGAATTTATGGAGTTCATCAGTGCGCATCAATCTGTTTCTGTTGTTCTGGTCCTCGTATATCACTCCTTGAGGGTCTGAATATGCAGTGAATGCGGTTCTTTTCTTGAGATCCGGCCTGAATGTGTCTGGTTTTGTAACACCCTCGAATTGGGTCGCAGCGGAATATGGGTCTGAGAATGTTACTTCATAGATCAATAACACAAGATATATATAAGAACGACCATTAAAAAAGTGGTTTAAAAACGATACATTGGATTTAGCAAATTGTTTGTTACAAAAGCCCGAAGCTTTACTTGTTCATTGTTCAAATACAAAGATTTTAGTCCATAACATATATTTTCCCAAAATGTAATGCAACAATATAATGCAAGTTGACCCCAAATATACACCAATGTATCCCTTGCACCTCGTGCCTTATTGACCTCCTGAAAAACATTGCTTTAAAACGTCAACAATAATGTTGGTGAATTCATAGGTTTGTAAATGTTGGTGAATTCATAGGTTTAAGTAAAAGCAGTGTTGGAAATAATTTAAGAAATATCTCAGTAAGAAAAGTAGCGTTACAACATTTCAAAGTATCAGTAATTATAAGGGAATTGCACCAGTATTCGTAATTATAAGGGATTTGCACCAGTATTCGTGGCTCTTAGGCCATAGCATTCAGGCAATAATCTGGATAGCATACAATTTAAACACTTGTGTCCAAAGTAAAACAAGTAATGTGTTCGAAACTCTCGGTTTCATATATAGGTATTCAATGTTCTCAAAATCATGTAGTAAGCAAGTAAAAGCTTTAGTAAAACTAGTCATGTAACGCTTAAGTAGTAGAAATCAATAAATTTGCTTAGTAAATGAGCATGTATTCTCACCCCGAAAACAGTTTAAGAAAACCATTAAAAAGAGAAAAGGTGGGGCTATGAACTCACCTCAGTGAATGAACGGATAGTGAATATCAAATAAGTGAAAACGTCACGTGAACGTCCGAATGCAACCTAATTAAATATGGGTCGTATAAGTATAACGTATTTATAGTAAATACTACATCACAAGTTATAATGTTACACCACCAACTAATACTTTTTGTTTAATTTATAAGATTTAAACAATATAAATTTGTATCTTGAAAAATAAATGTCCACGTAATTGTATGTGCAAAGATAGTATACTTGTCTAATAATTTAGTTATTCGCCAAAAACACTCGATTTAATGTTGTTATTACTTACATAATGTTACCGTATAAGTAGTTTAATCGTCTTGCAAAATAATATTTATAAAGTTAAAACTCATATAAATATTATATAAATGATTCTAAAATGTTTCGCAAATTTTTTTATTAAAACGAACCAACACTATTCATGTCAGGAAAAGTGTCTAGTTTACAAACTATACATCCGAAAATTATGAAAATTGGCAGGTTTATGTAAAATGTCGTTCCGAACAACTTTGTAGTTTTACACTTCGACTCAATCGGACCCGAAGGCCCTCGAAAGTGAGCTTCAGCAGCTGCTGAAACGTGCACGGTTTCACAGCTTTTATATATATTATGTCGAATCTTTGAAACGTCGTATCTTACTCGTTTTAACTCCGATTTTAGTGATTCTTTCGAGCATGCCTTCGTAATTAAAAGTTCTATTTAACTAAAATATTTTCCATCAGCCCACTGCTATGAACAGTAGTCAGTTTTTTTTATAAAATTACTTTTATAAAAAATAATTTTTTATCGTATTACTTGTAAATTAACGTAACTTTCTTCGTTATAATTCGGATTTGCGAGTTATTTATATGATTACGATCCTCGTAACATGAAGTATTTTTAATAAAATATAAAATAAATGTTTTAGTTTTGAATTTAAAACAGTACGTTTGAGAATACTTAATAAAAATGTGTATAAAGTTATTTTTTATAAGTTTTTAACTTAGTTAACTTGCAACAAGTCCTCTACCATATTTATACCACAAGTCTCATATATTTTTAGGTCCCCTAGTTCATCATTAGTCCAAGTAATGTCCATGATAATATACCCATTTCATTTTATAACACATGAAAATAAAACCCTAGGTGGTGATTAACAAGATAACTAGCATGCAAAATATGAAAGTAAAGTATTGAAAAGTATAAGTTTAGAAGACCTTTGAAGAGCAAGATGATGAAGAACACAATATTAACCCTAATGAGAAAATCCTAACTTGATCATATTTAAACTTTGCTAGAAATGATAACCCAAGCTTCCAAACACCTTAGATAATACCCAAGATCACATGTAAGCTTACTAGAAAGAAAAGGTATGGATGGTTCATGTGCTTTAATATGGGACGTGGGTATGGAAGGAAGAAACAAAGAATGTGTTGAATTTTGCCTAGTGAAATGGAAAGTATCACATGATAACTAACATTACATCTTTACATATACTAGAAAAGTGGTCAAAGACATTAAGAGTGAAATGAGGAAGAATGTTGGTCAAAGAACACTAGCTATGCTAAACCTGATACCTAAGATAATTGATGCCTTTAGCTTGTTCGAGTTAAGGTTTGAATGCAATTGCAAGTGTCTCACCCGTCGTTACGGCTGTGTATTTGTAATTTGTCGCCTTTTTGGAGCAATGGTATTGGTTGAAAATTATATTTGAGTGAGCCGGTAATTTAGTAGCTCTAGAACTTGTGCTTGATCATCATTTATATCGTATGTTATGAGGTGAAATGAAATCCCACAAACTCATGTATCTGCAGCACTCCCTTTTAGTGCTACTCCACTAAAGAAATCAAAGTTAAAAGAAAGAAATTATGTGCCAAGCCTTAGTTATCATTTGGTATAAAAAAGAGAGAGAAATAAAGTTTAAAGTTTAAGGCTTAAGTTTTTGGCGCAAAGATCAGTATATGCTATTCATCTTCATAAATTCGAAGTTCTACTCGATTGGTCATGTTTATGTGTCAAGCACAAGCGTATGGTAGCTATCTAGATTATGTCTGCGCATATGAGTGATTTTTACAAACCCTATCTGAGTGGCTTGAGTGAATTAAAAATCAAACACATTCCCTTGTGATGTGCTCAGTTATGTGTCTATGCCTGAAAAGTTATCTAAACCAGTAAACACTTGTAAAATCCAATTTTTTCTCCACGTCACGCTAAATGATATTGTTTTTCTCGCTTTTTGATGTTAGGGTTGCGAAGACTTCATATGAAGTTTTATAACTCCCTAGGCAGTGTACCTAATCGTTGTAGTGTAGTATAGGCAAGACTTGGAGGTTGTTATCGTTCTCTAGGGGAATAACATGAAGGCCGGATCGAATGTTCACTAAGGTCTAAGGGTTGAAGGAAGATTATTTTAATGTTTTTATATGTTATGAAAGCAAGTAAATATCGGGTTTGAAGGTGGGTTTGTTTTAATCTAATTAACCACTAATTCTAATCTAATGGCAAGAATAATTATACAACGAAGCGTATTCACTTGGGATGCACTACTCCTTGCTAGCTATCCAATTCTACCTATTGCTTTGTCACCCTTGAGATGTAATGTGTAAGTATTTCCTAGGTCATGAATGGATTACACGAACCCGCCGTCTATGTAATATTCCGTTAGGGCAACACACAAGTAAGGTAGCATGAAGACTATTACAAGGCCCTTAAGAGTATATTACATTCATTTGAAATATCTTAAGAGGGATCAACCATATAAGGGGTAAAGTAGTATAAAGACTGTTACCAATGGTATCCTTTCTACACACTCATGTTTCCTTAGACATGTCAACAGCGATACGAACAAAAGCTAGTTTTCTAGAGCATAACCAACCATCAATCATACAAGAAGCACTAGATAAAAAGAATTATAAACCTATAAATCAATTAGGCTCATTGAATCTGTCATAAACAACAAGATCTAATCAATTAATGACAAGGTTTATGCATTCCCAAATAAATACTAGATAAATATAGCCAAGCATACTTAAGAAAGAGAAATCATAATCAACAAAAGGAAATAAAGACATGAATTAAGATAGATATGATAATCAAACCATTACAAGATGCTTATGGATTGAATTAGGTCTTCTAAGTTGATAGAAAAACACCTCCCCAAACCTAGAATCGACTTCCGGGTTTGGCGGCTTGATAAAAACTAAGTTATGAGGTTATATTTTTAGGCAAACCCTAAGTCGGTTCGTCATGACGGTGTCGCCAGAATCGCGACACCGTCACCAGAGTTACGACATCGTTACGAATAACACTTGACACCGTCTGATGTGTTGTTGTGTGGTGTATATTTTATTGATTCAAGTTTTAAATTTATATTTTGTCGACTAAACCAAAAACAACACTTTACCGAGGCTAGTGTACACCAATCAGGTATTAGTTTCATGGTCTAAAGTAGGTGTCGAAAGACATGGAAGGCGAGGGTTATTAAATCTATCAATTTAATTAATTATTTGGTTTTCTAACTCGTTTGGTTAATTCTACTTATTCTCAAACTATGTTAAAACATATGTCAGTCCTAAATCCTAATTCTAAACGAAAAAAAAAATAGGGGGTTTCAGCCTAAGAGACAGGCACGGTTTTTGGTTGGTGATACAATCAGATTCAAGGCACTTTTACACCACGCAATCCTAAATAATCGAAGATAAAAGAGGCGGTCGAACCATATATAAGAAATGGGTTAACCATTATTATTCCGATTAGCAAGTTGGTTTGTTTATTAAGATGCAATGCATTTCTTGTACTTGAGGTGGCATATCATTCTTAAGAACTTAGGCAGTTACCATTTCTAAGACCTAGTCAATTTAATTCTGTCACATATTTAAAGCATCCGCATAAAAGCATCATTATTTTGTGATTATAATCTATCTTAGGGATTAAAGCAAGGTGATCTTGTTAAACCCTCTCAGCTCATAGAAGGACTTTACCACTTACGCTTAATGGCAATTTAAAGACACTAGTATGTCCACGCGGTCCAACTCTCAATGGAATCTGAAAACTATACTTGGTTTGAATTATTAGTCACCTGCTAGTCAAACCGATCAATACCATGGCAATATCTAATTAAACTAGTTAAGCCGAAGCTTATCCTAGACACAAAACTGAAGCGACAATATTTATGTAACTATTATTCTAGATGTATAAATTACTATATGGAGAGCTATCCCGGACTCTAGATTACTTGGGTCCACTTCACTAGATCAGTTGAATGATTAGGTCGCATACAAAAGCGCATAAACAAGTATAAATTGATAAACATAAACAAGCCTTTACAACGATAAATCAAGAAATCAAGATAAACAAATACCAAACATTCAGATCTTCATAATAATGGCTAATACCCAAAGGTATTAGCCTTCAAACGTCATAATAAATACAAGAGCAATTATTTAGCCAAGGTAAACTAACCGAGTTAACGAAATGATACCAAAACAACCTGATATTGATTAACTAAAAGTAAATGGAATTACACGGTGTCTTCTATGGAATTGATAACGTTGCTTGACCTCTTATGCTCTTTTTTTCCTCTGAAAACCAACTATTATGGTTTAGGTATCGAGAATAAGATTTAGCACACTAAAAACTCATTTTTGAGTTTTCTATTTACAAGGTCTGAAAGTCGGTTGGATACGGCGTATCCAAGTGTTAGATACGGCGTATTAGGGATTTCTTAGACTAGGGACCACACCTGATATCTTCCAGAATATTATATTGATTCCATACTTTGAATACGACATATTGAATCTCTCTGGATACGGCGTATTGAGCTTATTCCTCTGTGGTCTTTGGTGAATGCAGGCACGGATACGCCATATCTTCCTTGATGGATACGATGTATTGGTCTTCAGAATAGTAATCTTTAAAATATCTTCATTTAAGCTCCAGAATGCGCGCCTTTTGCTATGTTTCACCAATTACTCCATAATTACTGCAATTCTCAAATATAAATGATTAAGTAACAATTCTTTGCAATAACTATACAAAATGGGTTAATATCATGGGATAAATGATGCTATAAAATAGCTGTTATTTTGATGTCATCAAATATCCCATATGAATCTACTTGTCTCTAAGTTAGCCTTTAAAGTTTGTAAAAAATGTAACCCTAAGGATATTTTCCTGATAATTTTTTTTAAAGCACTTATTTGATCTTATACAAGTACACAACCAAACACCTCACCAAATAAGAAGATGAAAACACCTCAAATCAGACTAACTAATCTATGTGGTAACTATAATTGCTTTGTTCAATTGCCTTGGTCAGACGGGTATTCTATTCATAAGTTAGCAAGGCTACACATCTCCACTTCATAAAGCCATTAGAGTCACACGTTTATAAAGATAATATGGGTTTTTTGTATGGAACAGGCGGTTACGGGTTGATCAATCTACCAATTTTCACCAAAAGTACCCTCCCACAAGTAGCTGAAGCCACAATCATGGCCGTAACGAGCGGAATAGGATTGTGTTGTTCGATCACATCCTCATTTGAATTTAACTATACAGTTGATGAAGAAATCATATTGGGTAGGACCTTCTTGCGGCCTAATCATTAGGTGTGAGGGAAGTGAAATCGCGTTGTTAATTAAAAATCAGTAACAAATAGATTAAGACTTAAGTACATGTTGCTAGATACTTTTTCTCGATACGTTACCAGATAAGCACACTATTTAAACCGTCTTGATCATAGATCAAAAACAACAACCTAAGTTGGCGTTCCCGTAACGATCAACTTCCCAATCATCCCAAAACTTTACATACTCTACAAGGTAAGTGGCGATATCTACCACTTTGTACAATACTTTATATCGTTGATTTTTTTGTTGTGTATCAAACGAATAATCCGTCCTTTGGTTATGCCTTGGTAGTGAGCGAAACGGGATTATCTTCAAATTTTTTCTTTCTCTCTCTTTTTTTGTATTTTTTCTCATTTTTTCTCATTTTTTTTTTTCTTTTTTTTTTCTTTCTTTTTTTTTGCTACCTATTCTTCAATTCTCGGTTTGTAGTTTCACCATCTTCTACGATCTTAAATAATAGTCAGTTTAATTAATTCTCTTCGATAGTCCTTCGTTTTTTGGATTTCACCATTATAGTGACGGGTAGTAAAATCACAGAGTTTTGACTACTAATTGACATTCCCATTTGCAATGTGCAAATCGCGCCTACAGCACTCAAAGATAACATAAATGGACACAAGACTTGGGAGGGAAATACAAACTTTAACTTTATGCAACTACGCAACTATAAATAAACTTAATCTTATATAGGGTTGGTTAAGGTAAAAAGGTTGTAAGAACAGATAGTTGGTGTAATTTCCTCAAGGATTAGGCTCTAGGGTTGTTCTAATGGATTCATAAATCTAAAGATGAGAGTGGAAAGGGTTTAAACAGGAGGTTAACTAACCGGTGTAGTTAGTTATTAAGCAATGTAAAGGCGATTTGGGTGTAATCTAAAACATTTACCAATTTTTAAACAAAGGTTAATCCATCTCTAATCCATAGTACTCATCATGTTGGTCTCGAGTGATATACAAGCCAAGTTCTAAAGCTCGACAACATCACGGCAATCCATATTATATTTGTGGCATTTGGTGTAAACATTTAGAAATGAAAAAGGTTAAAATCTCACAAAATCTAACAAGAGTTAATGTTACGTGCGGGTTAATGTATCAAGTAATTTCAACAAAGTATGCTAGAAAAAAAAATTAAATTTGAGATAATTTAGCTATTTTTAATGTAAAAAATTAGGAAAGTAAAAATCTAATCCAATCCACCCACTTGAATATATATTCTCATGTTGTATCATTAAAAAACATTCAAATATGGAATTTTAAAACGAATTGCTCTCGCGCTCGCGCTCAACTCCTGAATGATGTGGTAGATTCTCCACGTTGCACTTGATGAGCAAGATTGTGTGCTGGAAAGTGTTTGAAATCATAGCACGAACAACACACATATAGAATTCTAGAAAATATACATTCCACCAACTTTGTCGATTATTCCTTTCTGAGGTCTATCATGGTATTCTAACGGTTAATTTAACTAAACTCAAAAACTAATTAGGTCAGTTTGGTGAATACGGCGTTATCAGGTTAGTTGATTACGTGTCATTAGCCAGGAGAACTGACAATAACTGTTTTAACGGAGCAAGGAAAAAATAAAAGACTTGATTAAATCCAAACATTCAATACGCGTATGGTATGGGGACAGAGATTATGTCAGTATTGATGTCTAGGAATACAGATCGATTAAGACAAAATTAAATAACATTCGGGTTGTCTCTCGGGAAGCACTTTTGTTTACAGCGAAGTCTTTAAGTTAGAATTTTCTTTAGCTCTTCTTTTACTCAGCTCTAGTCACCATCCATCCTTTGTCCATTATCCGAAATATTTCTTAGTAAGCTAGGCATGCCTCTTTTCTTGTGAGAGTAAGATTGTCATATACGTCTTCTTTTATAGCAACATACTCATCATCATTATTGAACGGATATTTGATCATCATATATCTCCTTGCATTGCATAACGGCGCGACTCACGTCTTCACCATATTCTTTCTTCTCATGATCTTATTTCCCATAAGAATCATCTAGTTTGCATATATGTGCCATCGTTTCATTTGTTCAGAATGCCGACTCATCATCATCATCCTTCGATAATCTCTTCATGACAGGCTTTGTTTCTTAAAGCTTTATTTTTTAATCACAATCTTCCAAAGGGTTTCATACCATTCGTAATCTGATTAATTGAGTTGGGCTTCCAATAAATGTAAGTTTCGGGTAGTTTCTCTCCATTACTAGTATCCTATCATCTCTCAACTAAGGTTTGGCCATCTGATCATCCATTCTTATACTTGAAAGGCTTGCAGTATGTTTGACTGGTTTGGATCTTTCGTATTCCCATTATTAATCCATTGCTTGTCC
Source organism: Tanacetum coccineum (assembly GCA_026074375.1). Classification (NCBI taxonomy): domain Eukaryota; kingdom Viridiplantae; phylum Streptophyta; class Magnoliopsida; order Asterales; family Asteraceae; genus Tanacetum; species Tanacetum coccineum. The sequence goes on from BQNB010008954.1 coordinate 52,066, forward strand.
TACACCCATGTACATTTCGCTCGCGCCATTTGTAGATCCAGTCGGTCTTTGTAAATTTCTAGGTCATAAAACCACATAATATCTTAGTAAGTAAGTCCGGATTACTTTGAGAAGGTAATTAAATTGGTTTTTGATGCTGACAGTGAGGGTTGTCTAGTTCATGAAGCTCTACTTCATCATCTCCTCGGAACAAGTAAATCCATAATGTTTCCATAAGTATATTGATCGTGGACTTGTAGATAAAATTTATTGATGCACCCATTCAAAAAATGCCAACATCAGACGAATTCATACCCCATGTCGTCATCAGCTTCATGCTTCGATTCATCATTCTATTTTCGAGAGTACATGGAGATGTTCTGTACTATCCTTCATATTGAATAAATCATTATCCATTCCGCTTTATTCGACTGAATTCTTTGTTGAAAACCTCAAGATGGTGTATGCAATCGCTGTGAGCTGAACACATCTTCGACCTTAAACATCCCTTAATTTTATCGAACTCTTCCTTTGCTAACCCTTTGTCAATTTACTTGACAAATATTAGAAAATTATCAGTACAACCATCGAAGAAATGTATATATAAAACTTTTGGGCTTTAAGTTCGAGAATAGAAAAAAAATTTATCAGATGATCGATACGCCGTATCCAATGGAAGTGGATACGCCGTATTAATCTGCTGGGATGAATACGTTGGATTGGACAGAAAGCTGGATATGCCGTATCCAATGGAAGTAGATACACCGTATTCAACTGTCGACCAGAATAGTGTATATAAGAAACAATTAAATATGCAAAACAAATAAATACACAAATTATATCAAGCAGAATCAATTAAAGTATCAAATAAAAAATATTACCTAATATACAGGAAATTACACTTAAATCTAATTCACTAATCCTAACGGGTTAGATCTAATCTCAATGTTTTAAAACCAAATTATCAAATAAAAAATCAAGATTATTGTTACACTCCGACGGCAGTGTGTGCGTCAAATACTTGATGTGTCTTTGTGTGGTGTATATTTTATTGATTCAAAGTTTTTAATATTTATATTTTGCAGACTAAACCAAAAAACACCACTTTACGGGCAAGTACCGATTGTTGTAGTTTCTTATTTAAGTAGCGGTGTCGAACACTTAATGCGAGGTTAAATCTATTAATTTAATTAACTACTTATGTATTAATCTTGGTTAATTCTACTCTATTCTAAACCTATGTTAAACCTATGTTAAACCTATGTCAGTCTAAATCCTAATTCTAACGGGAAAAAAGGGGGTTTTCATCTGAGAGACGGCACGATTAGGGATGATGTGATTACATCAATTCAAGACACTTTTACCACGGCAGTAATTAACATAAATATAAAAGAAGCGGTCGAACTTTATATAAAGAAAACTGTTCATTAATCCATTATTAATTCGATTTGAAGTTGGTTTTTTTCTATGTAGTGCAATGATTTCTTGTCTCGAGGTTGGGCATATTATTTTTTTAAGGATAAGACTTAGGCGTTACATCTTCTAAGAACCTAGACCACATTAATTCCTGTCATAATTAAAGCATTTGCATAATGCATCCTATTTCGCTATTATTAATCTATATTAGGATTAATGCTAATGTGGTCTTGTTAAACCCTAGCTCTTAGATACTTTCTACTTACGTCTTTACTTACTGACAATTTATACACTAGTAGTCCACTATTGTCCAACTATCAATGAAATCCAGACACGTTACTAGTTGAATTATCTAGGGTCACCTGCTAGTTCACAATCAATAAACTTTGGGCAATATCCAATTAACTAGTTTAAGCCGAAGCGTATCCTTGACACAGACTTAAGGACAATATATGTGTACTATTATTCTAGATATGTTTCATTAAAATACTATATGGTGAGTTATCCGAACTCTAGGATCTACTTGGTTCCACTTCACTAGATCTTGTTGAATGATAGGTCGCATACAAAAGCGTTGGTAAAACAAGTATTAATTGATAAACATAAGACAAGGCATGACAAAATGTTAAGATCAAGAAACGAGATAAACAAATACCAAACATGACGCTCTTTATTAATAAATGGCTAATACTTGAAGTATTTGCTTCAAAGTCATAATAAATACAAGAGCAAATATTTAGCCAAGGTAAACTAACCGAGTTAACGAATGATACAAAATTTGAACGATTACTAAAGTTTATGGGAATTACACGATGTTTCAATGAATTGATAACGATGCTCGACTTCTTTGCTCTTTCTCTCCTCTAAAAATTGGCTTTTATGGTTTAGGTATCGAAAATATGATTTTTAGCGTACTAAAACTCATTTTTGGTTTTATCTATTTATAAGTTTGGACAGGTCGGTTAGATACGGCAGTATCAAGTGTTGGATACGGGGATCAAGTGTTGGATACGGCCGTATAGGGATTTCTTGGTGTATGGGACCTGTCATTACCCCGCCAAGGGCGAAAACAAGGGCGTAAAATACAATGGATATCATCAGAACCACTGGGTTAGTCAACAATAGAGAATCATTCTGCATAATTGTAGGTTCCAATGATCATTCAATCACAACTTAATTATGATATGTAGAATCAAGATATGCCCAAGAAATTAATGACTTTTATGTATAGCAAAAGAGAGACAAAACATAAAGGAGGCTAAACCTAATTTAACAAATTGTATAGGTGTATGTAGGAATGTCTTACCTAGAAAAAGATAAAATCCAAGAGTATATAAGACTCTACGGAGGGGGCGGCCTATGTAGGCTTTTGTGGGCCTTTTGCAGACTTTTTGCTCAATCGGCCCCGTTTACTTTACAATATCATTAATAACGAAGCTATCAAAACGTCGTCAACTTCGTTTAGCGAGACCCGAAAAACACTTCTTTGTTAGACTTCAATTCTTTGTTTCTAACAATAACTAAATATAAAAGACACAATGTGTCATGACAATACCAAAAACAAAAGAACGTCATCTTTTATTAATGAAAAAGGGGTCTCATCAATACAAAGACAATGTCTCGCAAACCTATAAAAACTAATAACATTCAAGAATTCATGCAAAAAAATACTACACGAAATCAAATGAGAACTTCCAATGCCATCATAATGGTATCTCTAGCCACTTTTATTATTTCCACACATTATCAGGCTCACCTGAAAATGATGCTTAAAACATCAACACAATGGTTGGTGAGAGTCATAGGTTTTACGACACCCATACAAAATTTAAATCAATTACTATGATTATATAAAAAAACAAAACATGGCAGGACAATTAAGCTGGCTATTATACATGCTAGCATTCATGCAACACAGGTTCATACCCACACAAATTAGGTGAAACCTCTTACCCATAAAGTAGGCGAAGACCAATGCAACATCATACAACATGCAACACATAACATATATAGCTACTTAAAAGGACATGAGTAACTTAAACCACATAATCACAGCAATCAAAACAGTCAAAAAACATTTTTGCATCGTTTACACATCCACAAGAAACATAGTAAATAGGATATAAAACTCACCTGTGATCAGCTTACTTGGACACGATTTGCACCACAATCTAAAACACAACAAACACAAGTTACAACCTGGCTTCGGCTAAATGCCTAAGTCAATGTACACCAATCAATTCTAAGACTTTAAAAACCTTTTTTACATAAGTTTATAATCCTTTATACATCTCCCCAACTCCTTTTCATACCCTATATGACTTACTCATTTAATCTTCCACTTTTTACAGTTTCTGGCTAAATTTTGTAGTCACTTTATGACCACAAATAAAATACCAAAGCACTTAATTGGTGGTTCTTCTTACATTCCTTAGCTCCCCAATGAATTGTGAGATACAATAATTTTTTAGAAAAAAAAAATACTAAGTGGAACTATTTTATAAAAATTCATCTTTACAAAGTACTTAGATTCGGATCTAAACGCACACCAAAAACGTTTGTCGGTCTTATAAAAATGATTATGAGGGAAATTGTTGTATACCGCTCTATCCCTTTCGAACTGGAGTTAATAGGGACACACTAAAAAATGTCTCCATGATTTTTGGGTATACCCAAATTTTGAACTTTAAGTAGGGTTTTTTTGGTGACGTCCTCGTAAATCAGACCCAAATTGACCGCATTTATATTTTGACTCAAATTTTCATAGCAAAACATTATTTGACAACTTCCCGTCCTCGCAAAACCTTTCGGGACGGACTTGTTTAGAAACTAGGACTCTCTGAATTTATCATGATATAAGATTTCATTAAAAATTCGATACCAATCATGAGATAGACATTTCGAACAAGATGACTTAAAATTCTGCTCAACCCTAAATTCAATTCTACCGCGTTCTAACTCTAACCGAATACATCAATATAATCCTAATTAAACCCTAAACACTTCTAATTAAGTTTAGCATCATTAATTTACAAATTTTATGAAACCCTAATTTATCTATCACTTTATTGTTACATGAATTAAAAAGAAAATTAAAAACAATTAAAGTTTATGAACATACCTTAATCCTTGACTTTTGAAACCCTAAATCACCAAATTGGTCTTGAAAAAAAAATTCTCTACTTTGATCGACCGGATATATAAAAAAATATAAGGGATATGAGATTTGTATTTTTATTGAAAAGAAAGAAGTTTAGATAATTACCTAATTAGAATCCCATTTATACTAAAATTGGTTTTTCCTTTTTTTTTTCGTCTTTATAACCGGATGCATTTCCGACAAAACCCCTTTTTATTTTGATATTTTTTTTTATTTACCCCAAAAAAATACCTTTAAATTTTGTTTATATTTTTATAAAAACCTCCTTATTTATTTAGACATCCTTCTAAATAGAAACTATTTAAAAATACCAAAAAAATCATTTTCATACTTTATTTCTTCTAACTTATATATACTAAAATCTACTAACAAAAAAATTTCTAACCTAAAGTTTTATTCTCGCGCTAATACCTATTATCTAATTCGTATAATATACATATATATAGTACACACATAAAATTTACCATCATTTCATTGTCACAAATGTGAACCAAATGAACATACCCACATTAAACCATAAAATCAATCAAAAATGAGCACGATCTACGCTCACAGAATTGATAACCAAATCACATAGAATTCAAATATAAATCAATAAATTACCTTTAAACATAATAAAACTCAAATCAATACTAACGATTGACTAACCTGCTCAAAGCACAGTTGTCACAGTATCTCCTCCTTAGGGAAATCTCGTCCCGAGATTTAACTACTAGGTTCTAACTACATCACCACAAAATATCAGGTTATGTTTAGCTTTCATATGGTCCTCACGTTCTCACGTGAGCTTAGGGACACGCTTTGAATCTCATCTAACTTTCACTATCGGAAACCCACTGCTTACAACTTTGCTTGCCCATACAAGGGTACAAATAACAGCATAACAACTCTAAGCAAAAATAAACATCCAACTACATGAACATCGCCGTCTTCGAGAAATTCTGATCAAAAACCTTTAAGTCTGAGTAACAAGTAATTTTAAACTCTAACCCCGTGTGTAACTTAATATAAAAGAACTGTCTTGGACCTAAGTTATGAGTTGTTACAAAGCTCAACGTTTTTTAAGAATCAGCTTGACTTCGAGTTTATTCGAAATATAACATTAACCAAACCACCTCAGAACATTCAAAGGGGAACTAAAGTCTACCAGTAACCCTATGTACCCAACTTTAATTAGTACTTCCAACGATAGCTTGCTCAACGAGCAAATGTGGATACTTAGTTTTTATGAAATCTTCATTCCTCGCTTCGAGTTCCAATGGACTTAACTATCAGAATCTTACTCTGCTTCAAACTCGTTAACCTCGACGATCCAATAATCTCACTCAGGTTTCTTCAACAAACGAAAGAGTTTGTCTACCTTAATTTCTTCTAAATGTGCATGCAGATTTGCATCCGTCCAATACTATTTTAAATTTGAAACACATCAAATATGCTACTAAATTATTGAGACAATCTTAATCAATAGGCCATAGGACCGATCCCTTTAATGATCTCAAATGGTCCTACATATCTTGGTGCTAACATTTCTTTCTTTCCAAAATGCACTTCATCTTTCCAAGACGACACTTCCAACATCACTTTATCACCAACTTCAACTCTAAATGTTTACGCATATTGCCAACATAGCTCTTTTGGCAATCTCTAGCCGCTTTGAGCTTTTCTTTAATCAACATTACCTTCTTTGTTGTCTCTTGTACCAATTCTGATCCAATCGACCGAATTTCGCCAATTTCAGCAAAAAAAAACATGTGACCTACACTTCCTCCTTACAACGCTTCAAAATGGAAAACATCAAACACTCGATTGATAACTATTTTTTCAGAAACCTCAGTTAAGGGTAGATGAGTATCCATAATTACCACCAAAAAATTAATCAACACTGCTTCTAACATATCCTTTAAAGTCTGAATGGTACGCTCACTTTGTCCGTCCGTGTGAGGATGATAAGTAGTACGCATGTTTTAGTCGTGTTCTCAATGCCTTTCGCAATGTCTACTAAAGCCGCGAAGTAAATCTTCCACCATGATCTGAGATGATCGGACACTTTCATCCTTGCTTGTAACTATCACATTGTGTAAAAGTCTCGCCAAATTCTCCATTTTAAAATCTTTATGTATACCATGTGATGGGTACTTAGGTCTGTCTAGACTATACCCATTCGTATCCATACCACTACTTGTTATTGGCAACTCTTGTTTATAAAGTCCATAGTTTATTATATACATACTTCCACTTGGGTATCTCTAAGAGCTGTTACAAATAAACGCCCTAAAAGGTCTTGATTGTTTCAGGCATTTCCTTTAATAAGATTAAACAATTGCTCAATAGGTCGCAATTATCCTTCTTATACCTTGGCCACTCCATACATATCTCTAAGGTATTTAGTACATTCTTATCCACTCCCGATGTACTAAGTACCTTAATGCATGGCCTTGTCCATCATTATTGTTCTACATTTCCTATAATGGAACCCATTCATAAATTAATATCTCCACCTTCCTTCTTTCCATTAGTTGGTTAGCCCCGCACAGACATTCTTCTGTCGCATTCTCTACCTGGTCTCTTTTGCATGAGTAAAACAACCTAATCCTGTTTGATTCGAGCGTGTGTTAGTAAATAACAACTCTTTGGATCCATCAGGGTCATGACAATATGAGGCATTTCACATCTTGCCCTTCACAGTCTGAAAAGGCTTCCGCTTTGTAACTGGCCCACTCCTATTCTAATTTTCTGAGTTAGTACAAGGTAATGGGTTTTTAGCAATATTAGACAAAATTTACTATGAAATGTCGGTAGTAACCTGCCAATCCCAAGAATGATCGTATCCCGGATGGCGTCTTAGGTACTTTTTAATTCTTCATTGCTTCTATCTTACTAAAGTCTATGTGAATATCATTACTGTTAACCATGTGTCTGAGGAAACGCACTTCTTCTAGCTAGAGTTCATACTTGGAAAACTAGGCAAACAACTTTTCCTTCTTCAGCAGCTCCAACACCAACTTCAAATAAACCTCGTGATCCTCCTTAGACTTCGAGTAGATCAAAATATAATCAATAAACACAATTACAAACTTTCCTAAATACGGCTTGCACACCCGATTCATTAAGTCTATGAAAACCGCTAGTGCGTTGGTTATCCCAAAAAGCATAAACCGTAAACTCAAAGTGTTCATACCACGTACTAGATGCAGTCTTTGGAATATCTGCTTCGTGCACTATTAATTAACGATAACCGGAACAAAGATCTATCTTAAAAAAATAACGCGAACCTTGTAACTAGTCGAACAAGTCGTCGATTCTGGGGAGATTCTTGGTGGTCACCTAGTCCAACTATCGATGTTATTGCACATTTTGAAATGAACGTCCCTTTTCACTGAACAACACAGGTGCTCCCACGGCCCCCCCCCCCTCCCCCCGAGTGGACTAGGTCTAAAAACAACGTATAGTCAAACGAATCTAAGGGTTTACTGAAACTACCCGAATAGGGTAGCAACCGAATATAGAATCAAAGGCTATAAAACATCTTAGGGATTTCACATATGCAAATAGATGCAGATCAAATGTCATAAGAATCCTTAAAAGGAAGGATAAAATATATGTACCGATAGAAAACGCAAACGAAAGAATCAACAAGCGTACCATGAACAAAATAAAACACATAACGAATAACAAATAGTATCAAGGTTGATACATGAAGAAGACTTGAGTTCTTATACCATAATCTGACTTACTCGAAAGAACCAAGTAAATAATGCTTTTATAACAATATCAATGTTTATAATAATAAAGGAAAGCAGTTTTAATTAAAAATTAATTTTAAAAAAATCGTTGTCTTAAATATTAATCTATATAAAATTCATGATTTTAAATCCTGGTTGTTCATAAACCAGAAGAAGCACAGATATTTAAACAGTGTGTCGCATTTACCCTAATAAATTACCTTTAAACATCCTTTTTTATAAATATAAAATTTATGAAATAACAAGCATATAAAAAAATATTATATATCAATTCATCAATATTATTCTAAAAAAATAGTTTTGTCAGTCAACCAATTATCATATTGTTTCAAAATTTATTGTAAACATAGCTTCTTAAAAAAACAATAAAGAGACATTTCCATAAAAGTGTTGTAGTTATAGAATTATTTCAAAATAGTTTTCACCAAACACCATCAAGGTATACTTCAAAAAGTTTTCATAATTCGATATTAATATAATATATGTTACTCAAACAAGGACATTGTAATACCAAAAGAGGAGTTTTTCAAAAATACGATAATAGCTCTAACACAATTTATTGTTGAAAGCGCGAACAAGAAAGATACCCATAACCCATATAGTCAGGAATAACGTGAAGGCAAAAACCAGGCGCAATATGACGAAAATTCATAACGAAAACATTACGAACCAAAAAGAAGAAGTAAAGACAAATCCGTACTTACGATACAAGAAAAACCATAGGAAAACGTCGGTCCTAAATTCGCAACCATGTGACGAAACCTACGGAGTATATAAAGAAGCGTTAATGATATGCGAATATTATAGGAACAATTAGTGCTTAAAAGAAAATTTTGATACTCATACGAGTAATCAATAAAACGAAAGAACTAATGGAACGTACCAATAACCAAAGAAGAAGATACAAACAACCAATATTCATCAAGACACCAAATAGAAAAGTTAGATCATCCATACCGTCATGATACAAACAAGGGATGCTCAAATGAGGGTTATATATCCGAGCGAAAAAACAAGCAGACGAACAAACTCAATAATCGCAATAATAGCAATAACGGGTATCCGGGGTATTCGCAAGCAGTAGATAGAAGGGGAAAACTTACTAACTTCATAACTATTCATAAAACAACCGCACATAATATAACATCTTACACTACCAACTAACAGGCAACATCCGTCAATGCAATAATGGTCCAAGTCTAAGTGTGTGATGCCTTTATAATTATGTTGGCCATCATAATTATAATTACATCCTTTCACACGTATACTTACTTCCAAGACTACACCTCTCAATGATAACGCACATATAAGCACATATACCACATTGCACATCTTAAACCACTCCAATATAACACAGAAAGGATGCTCCATCAAAGAAATACTTACTTATGTAAAGACAAAATTGAAACGACATAAAGGAACGAAAGTCTCGCAGCGCCTCCAAAATACGAATATCCGAAAAAAATAATCAATAGCATCGTGATAAGGTAAAAGACAAAATAAACTTATGCTGGGCCTCGCTTGGGTTTGACTTTGCCTTCGCAAGAGTCACCCGACTTTGCGGGTGTAGGCCTACTACGAGCATTCAACAAGTTCCATAAGAGGCTCCTTCTCAATTGGCTCCTCTTTTGGATCACTATAGCACTTAAGTCCAATTGGGAAAATGGTTCCCCAACAAAACTTTTTACGGATAAGGGAGACATAGCTATAAATAGTAAGAAATTAATATATACCATATTAAATAATAGTAGACAAAATATCTAAATAAAAGTTAGACAAAATAAGATAATAAAAGTTATATAATTAGGGGAAAGTATAATAGTTATAATACTAAACACTTAGGCCCTAATATGCATCATTATGAAGGACTCCTAGGTTATAGCCTAGGCTCAACCACCTACTTCTCTATAACCAATGGCTCTGATACCAATCTGTCACACCCCGCCAAGGCGGAAACACAGGGCGTAACATCATGGATATCATCACAACATAATGGTGTCAACAACAGAGAATCACTACATGCATAACTAAATATAAAAGACACGATGTGTCATGACAATACCGAAAACAAAAGAACGGCATCTTGTATTAATGAAAAAGGGGCCTCATCAATACAAAGACAATGTCTCGCAAACCTATAAAAACTAATAACAATCAAGAATTCATGCAAACAAATACTAAACGAAATCAAATGAGAAGTTCTAATGCTATCCTAATGGTCTCTCAAGCCACTTTTATTAACTTCAACACCTTCATAACGCTCACCTGAAAATGATGCTTAAAACGTCAACACAATGGTTGGTGAGAGTCATAGGTTTTACGACACCCATACAAAATTTAAATCAATTACTGTGATTATATAAAAAAACAAAACATGGCAGGACAATTGAGATGGCTATTATACATGCTAGCATTCATGCAACCAACAATCACCATTGGGACGGAACGTGTCCCCCGATCCAAACCAGAAAATATAGTCATGGAGAGTAATGTTATCCCCAATCCCAGACTTTTGGTACCATATCCGTACAGGTTCATACCCACACAAATTAGGCAAAACCTCTTACCCACAAAGTAGGCGAAGACCAATGCAACATCATACAACATGCAGCACATAACATATACACCTACTTAAAAGTCCATGGGTAACTTAAACCACATAATCACAGCAATCAAAACATTTCAAAATATATTTTGCATCATTTCCATCTTAAAAAAACATAGTAAAATAGGACTATGAAACTCACCTGATGCTTAGCTTACTTGACAAGATCTTGCATACAATCTAAACACAACAAACACAAGTTACACTCGGTTAGGCTAAATGCCTAAGTCAATGTAACAATCACATGATGGACTTCTAAACTTTACACTAAGTTTATAATCCTTTATATACATCTCCCAACTCATTTTCATACCCTATATGACCTTACTCATTAACTTCCACTTTTATAGTTTCTTGCTGAATTTTGTAGTCACTTTATGACCACAAATAAAATACCAAAACACTTAATTGGTGGTTCTCCTTACATTCCCTAGCTCCTCAATGAATTGTGAGCTACAATGATTTTTTAGAAAAAAAAGATACTAAGTGGAACTATTTTATAAAAATTCATCTTTACAAAGTACTTAGATTCGAATCTGAACGCACACCAAAAAGTTTGACGTCCTTAAAAATGCTTAGAAAATGTTTTATCGCTATCCCTTCGAACTGGACTTAATAGACACCTAAAATATGTCTCATGATTTTTGGCTAACCTAAATTTAAAATTTACGTGGGGGTTTTACTCCTCGAAATCAGACCCAAATCTGACCCGAATTTACTGTTTTGACAACTTTTCTTGCAAAAATTATTTGACTAACTTCCCGACCTCAAAACCTTTCGGGTCTGGACTTTTTAGAAACTAGACTCTCTGAACTTATCAATAGACATAAGATTCATTAAAATCTCATTACCAATCATGAGATAACATTCGAACAAGATGACTCAAAATTCTGCTCAACCCTAAATTCAATTCTACCGCGTTCTAACTCTAACCGAATACATCAATATAATCCTAATTAAACCCTAAACACTTCTAATTAAGTTTAGCATCATTAATTTACAAATTTTATGAAACCCTAATTTATCTATCACTTTATTGTTACATGAATTAAAAAGAAAATTAAAAACAATTAAAGTTTATGAACATACCTTAATCCTTGACTTTTGAAACCCTAAATCACCAAATTGGTCTTGAAAAAAAAATTCTCTACTTTGATCGACCGGATATATAAAAAAATATAAGGGATATGAGATTTGTATTTTTATTGAAAAGAAAGAAGTTTAGATAATTACCTAATTAGAATCCCATTTATACTAAAATTGGTTTTCTCTTTTTTTTTCTTCTTTAACCGGCCGAACAAACCCCTTTTATTTTTATATTTTTATTTATTTATTATTATTTACACAAAAACCCTTTAATTTTGTTATTTTTATAAAAACCTTTATTTATTTAGACATCCTTCTAAATAAAACTAGTTTTAAATACCAAAAAAAATCATTTCATACTTTATTTCTCTAACTTAATAATACTAAAATCTACTAACTAAATTTCTAAACTAAATTTTCTATTCTCGCGAATTCCTATTATCTAAATACGTATACATATACATATAAATACGTACACACATAAAATTTACCATCATTTTCATTGTCACCAAATGTGAACAAAATGAAATACCCACATTAACCATAAATTCAATCAAAATGAGACGATCACGCTCACAGATTGATAACCAACTCACATAGAATCACATAACCACATAATTACTATAACACATAATGAAACTCAAATCAATACTAACGATTGACTAACCTGCTCAAAGCACAGTTGTCACAGTATCCCCTCCTTAGGGAAATCTCGTCCCGAGATTTAACTAGTAGGTTCAACATCATCATCAACAAACAATCGGGAATACTTAGCTTTCATATGGTCCTCACGTTCCCACGTGAACTTAGGGCCACGCTTTGAATCTCATCTAACTTTCACGATCGGAAACCCACTGCTTACAACTTCGCTTGCCCATACAAGGGTACAAATAGCAGCATAACAACTCTAAGCAAAAATAATTTTCATTGTTTTGTCAATTTATTCGTAGCTTCAAGGTTTTGTAACCCTAACACTATTAAGAGTGTTTGTATTATATTGAGGCTGAAAGTTTGGTAAGCCGTTTGTTATCTTATTTATTACTGTTTCATTGAATTCTTCTTAGTATCATTGACTAGATTTCGCATAGTCTTTGATATTCAGAATCAAAGTTTTCTATCATATTTGTTTTGGATTTATTCAATACAACTTAGGCTTATACAAGCTAAGCAAGATCTATTCTATTGGGATCAACAAACGATAATGTGCGGAAGTGAATAAAAGGTTTTAAAGTTTGACAACGATGTTAACATAGATAATAGTAATTCTTGAAAATCGGTCCAATGCAAGGCAACACCATAAAGCAAGCAAAGACATCCATATCTAAGCACCTAAGAAAAACATGTTAAAACTGTCAACATAAAGTTGGTGAATTCATAGGTTTGAAATTAATATAAGAGTAGACCACAAGTTTACAATACGCATGTGACAGTTATAGGAGATACAACTTTACATAAAAAGAAATTTACTGTTGCGCTAAGCTCAAGACACCGAAGCTCAATTTAAAAGGAAGCATTTTATATGCCAAATAGAATTACTCGCCCTAAAGGTATCTGACCAAGATCACCTATTGACAATCCGACATTGTATATATCCGTTTGTTCGGGACCTCCGAATCTAGTGAGTGCTACTTACCCGGATAGGGATAATTACTCCCAATAGATCTATTTACAACATTTGCGCTTACTTAACCAGTACAGTCGGTTAAGCAATTGATGGTTCATGATAATTCGGGCATTAGTGGTCTATTCGCTACTTAGGCAACACGTAATCAGGAAAAGGAAACGTAAAGTAACTGTGTCCATAGTTTGAAAACAAGCAATGTTTCTCACCCCAAAATAGTAAAGTAAAAGTAGTAAAACGTGGGGCTATGAACTCACCTTAGCAAGATGAGCAAATGATAATCACGCAAGTAAAAGATGATATAGAAATCTAGCCGCGACCTAGAATAATAACGCGTCTCAGAAACACAGAAAGTATGCCAAGAATTTCACCATATGTTCATCACCAAAAGACATCCATGTGTGTTTGCTTTAGTTTGATTTAACAAAACATGATGAAATGAAATCATAGAGTTTTTTGTTAAGTTTCGGCGTTTATCCAAAAGTTTCCATTTTAGGAAAGTTTTTAGTTTCGGGACGTTAATACCGTCCCCTATATTTGTTAAGTTTCCATAAGTCAAAACGCACTAACTAGCCTTAATAACTTAACTTCTAAGGCCGTCTCTTTAAATTTTTACCAAACTTACTATTTTTAGTAACTTTCTCGCTTTTCCCAAAATATGTTGACAGCGTCATTAAACAATACCAATCAATATATAAGTGTTACTATATGTTTCGCTAATGTTTAGAAAGTACAAAAATATCCGAAAACCCATTTTACTATTCACATCAGCACACTATTCACTTGGTTTTGTCGAAAAATGTTTCAAGTTTCATTTGGCTATAACTTGGTCGTTTTAAATCCAATTTTAATGTGCGATATATGGAAAACTTTCTACTCGAATTGAGCTCTTCAAAAACAACTTTTACGCCTAATGAAAACATTTTTAGGTCGACCAAAACCTCAAAACAAATTCAGGA
>BQNB010008954.1:68422-79003 GCA_026074375.1 Tanacetum coccineum
TAGGCCAAAATTCGACTCGACTCGGATCGTTTATACCCCTAAATGAGAGGAATGTTTCCTAAAAATGTAAATAGAGAGTATGCTAAAGAGATGGATAGAGAGAAGGATGATAATGCATAAAATAATAAGATGGTTAGTTGTCGGGAGTACTCAGGAATTTGGGTTAAATCTATCTAATAGCAACAAAAAATTTTAAATGTACAAGTATCACACAAAGACCAAATAAAATACCACGATACCCTACAAACATTCAAATTTCATTTCAATATCATACATTAGCTTACGTGTCATGACATGCTACCGGTAAAACTAGCTTAAGTGTCATTAAGCTTTTTGTTTATCATTTTCTCAATTAACTTCTTCTTCTTTATATCATACACACACATGACACTTTACAAAAATCCCACCATCTTAGCCACCTCCATGTAAGATAACGAAGATGATATATTATTGATTGTGTTTTTCGTGTTTACATAATGAGGATTGGCTATGTATTTATACTAAATACAGAGCTTAATAACTAAGTAATGCAAACCCTAAACATAATGGACCCAAACCCACAATTAGGTTTGGACCTAATAACCTAGCCATCTAATACTCCTCCGCAGTTTGAACGGCAGACTTTCGGACGGACAAACTGAAACATATGTTGAAACCAGATTCTTCTTATTTTCTTTTATCATCTTCTTTGTTCTTTATTGGAGCGGAAGCATAACTGTAATTAGCGGAATAGTTGTTTATCGCTTGCGGCTTCCTCCTTTGCGTGACTTTTTTTTACGAGGTAGGAGCAACAATTTTACGACCAACTATTTGCGAAAAACGACAATAATATCCAGCGGTAAAACAAAGATTAATGCTAATGACACATATTTTGTTGATTGATGGCTAAATCAACATATATGAGAAGTGTTATGACGGCTAGAGTTTTTGATTTTCTTGGGTTTTTATTTGAATTGGATAAAAAGACTACTAAAACACGAAATTAAAAAGCGAAAGAAAGTAAATAGGTCGTGATCCCTCCGAATCATCGACGAGTAGCCGATGACCGGAGGACAACTATTTTGTGATGGGTTGAACATAAATCTCCGATACCATTTAAGATAACAAAGATGATATATTATTGCTTGTGTTTTTTGTGTTTACATAATGAGGATTGACTATGTATTTATACTAAATACATAGCTTAATAACTAAGCAATGCAAACCCTAAACATAATGGACCCAAACTCACAATTAGGTTTGGGCCTAATAACCTAGCCTTCTAATACTCCACATTACGCCAACTCCCGTGGCCGGCCAGCCCACCACCACCGCCCAACCTTCCCTAAACACCAACCACCATCATCTCGACGTCTCACCACCTCTAGTGGGATTCAAAAACTATGTGTGATATATGGTTGGCAAACTAAGAATATGTATTATTTTTTTAATACCAAAACGAGAATCATTTGGAGTTTTACAAAGATTTATACATATTTTAAACCAACATGTTGAGTGTTCGAACTTACAATATTAGTATAATATCACATGTGATATATTAAACAAAATATTGTACAAAATAAAACAAAAAAGTACAAAAATCAAAAAGGTTTGTCAAAAATATATAAAAGTGATCATCTATTGAAAGATAATTAAGTACTCATCATGATAATGTAATATATGTTTGTCGATAGTATACGTTTATTATGATATGTAGTTTTTTTTATAATGCGGTCGAAGTAACTTCTAATTAAAATAGTGGTTAATATTATTTTTTTCTACAAAATGAGTAGTATGCCGAAAAATAATAGTCGATAATCAAATTTTCTCCTAAAAGTCCTCGGTATCATAACGCCGTGGGGGGTATTTCAACACCGTGCCCGGCGTTATGACATCGGTGTGTCCAAAAACCCAACGGCGTGGAAGCCCGCGTTGCCACAACCACGCCTCAACGCCACCCTTTTTCTTTTCTTTTTCTTTTTTCTTTTCGTTTCTATTGTGGTTTAGTGTGTGTGTGTATGTGTGTGTAGTGTGTGTTCGTGTGTGATTTTTGGTGTGTGTCGGTGAGCAGAGGAAGAAGAAAGGCAAGGAAGAAGAAAGAAAAAGTGTAGCGTGTGTTTGTGTGTGTGTTTTATATAGTTTTTTTAATTTTAATGTATATTTTTATTAAATTATTAAATATTTAATTTGGTTAAATAAATAAATAAATAAATAAGGCGGGTCCCAAAAAGTGATGTTATGGTTACATGAGTTTTTTTTTTTTGATGTTATGGTATTAAAACTGACGTGACACTCAAAAAATGATGTTATGGTGTTATGACACCTAGCTCTCTAAATGTTAATTAAATGTCTAATGAAAAATTCAAACAAAATCATCCTACTATGGCACATGACTTTTACGTAAAGATGAAGCTAGTTTGTATTAATTTGAGTGATATTAAAAAATAATAAAAGAAGAATTAAACATATGCATATACCTCGTATTTCCATATAAACACCTTCCAAATTTAACAACGAGATCTATTCACCAATGTACGTAACAATTTAACAATGACCGTAATCCTAACATCATCGATCAACACTAAAATTAGTAATTAATTGGTCAGTTAATTCTTTTAAGAATTTAATTATCAAAAATACTAAAATTAAACTTTCTATGTTCTGATTAATTGTGTTATTGCATCGTAAACGAAAGTTTGTTTTCTCATAGAAAACAAACATAGTCTCTTTCTTGTAAAAAGAGTGAGACTTACTCCTATCTCTTCTCATTGGTTGACAAGAATAAGATATGGTTATAATTGATTTTTTTTCTCAATTATATTTAAACTCACTTTCAATTTTTCATTGCCCTTTTCCGGTTCTGAAATCTTGGAAAGATAAAATATTTTGGGTAACTAGAGTACAATTTGTCTATAGCTACCAAAATAAAAGACATCTTGCACTTGTCACGATGTATGGGTTTAAACCACAACGAGTAAAGAAAAATGCTAGCAGGTATTCTAGGTATTTTTCTTGGACTCGATTCATTCCTTATAGTGCTAGATACCCTTGTGATTAGACAGACAGATTAAGGAGGAAATGCATGCTAAATATTTAAGTTAATGATGGCTAGTCCCTCATCTACATAAGTAGAACTTCATATACTATGCGCAATACCTAAGTACATTGCTACTTGTAGGCATTCTAAGAGAGTATGAAAGTAAATAAATCGCTATTTGCTTTGTACTGGTGATGTAACACTTACAATGTTGACAAATCCAGTGGGAGCCTTGCGTTTGACTACTAAAAAGACAATCACGTGATGTTGTCGATTTCAGTGGGAGCTACAGGATTCATTTCCTTGTAAGTTACCCATATTATTTCTAGCTTGCTTTGAAATAATTTATTACTTTCTGAATATGAACAACCATTGTCTAAAGGAAGATTGCATTTTATTTTATAGGATAACTAGTTGTTGCTTTCCTGAAACGTTATCTATAGAATAATAATCCACGATTCTTTATTCAACATTATGGTTTGAAATCTATTTGTAATATCTATGACACTATCATATTGTTTAAACAATCGAACGATTGTCGTATGGTTTGTCTACTTTAGATAATGTTGTCCCGTACACAAGTGGGAGAAATCCTAAGTGTGTGCAAGGAACAACATATAACAATATGATTAATTGGTTTCTCTTGACCGCAAGGTAAGAATGCTAATAAATCTACTAAGACTTACACACACAAGATGTTTGTTGCCCTATTACATTTAAAAGTCAATATATAATATAAAGATACTTCAACTCATTGACTATATGGTTCAATAAAAATAATTATGGTCTATTATATAATCATAATTATGAAGTATCAAATTAACTTGAAATTACTATTGAACTCAAGAGTTTGCGTTCATAATTACTTTAGTTAGAATAATTATGTTCTTGTCAAGACATAATTATAAAGTCCTTGAATTTATCAATGACTCAGAACATAAAGTAAGTAGTAAAATTGTTATGTATTCTTGTTAACACATGAACAATAAGGTCCTTGAATTATTCAAAGACTTATAACGTATACTTGACATGTTCTGTTTTCTTGAAACACATGAATATAGAGTTATTGTACTATTCAAATATATATACGTTATAGCATGCACTTGGTTTTAAAATACTTTGAATTCAATTTGGCTCGACCCAATTGACAAGTATTTGATCCAAAGAGAATTAAGTTATCTAAGAAATTTTGATGGAGTATCACAATTCCAATACTCATAGAATACCACACTATCATGGTATGTCTAATATGTTGAAACAAACTTCGTATTGTTTGATTTCTAATAACTATAATTGCTCTACCTCCAAAATCTATCAAGGTTAGAAATTAGTGTGTGTCATGGATACACCAAATATAGTTCCAACCTATAAGGTATTCAAGATATTATCCATTTATAGATTAGGATGAATCTCATTATGTCTTGATTAAAGTTCTGAAATTTGTTAATATCTTATGAAGCATATTATTAACAAGCTAGAGAGGAGAACTATAAAAATGTATTTTGTTGTCTCAATTAAGAACAATTTATTGTTGCTTAAATACTTAGTATTTAGAGAATTATCTCTACTTATAAAAGTAAGTGGGAGCATCTATAGATCTTGAAGATATTCAAGTACAAAATACATAACCTTCTGAATTGGAATTCACTTGTTGATGTCATACTAAGGTTAAACATGAAAATGTCAAACCAATGTATCATGTAACTCTCATTCATAAATCCGCAAGGATGCCTTATCAATGGAGTGATATTTTAATATCAATGCTGAGGAATGTAAGTTGGAGGGTCATAGTAAACCTGCTAACTAATAAGATAAATTATCACTTCTTGGATATGATAAATATCTTAGAACTATGAATGACAAGATACAGTCCTTAAAAGGCAATCAATGTTTTAAGCTTGATTGGTCTTTTACCAGACAGTTAAACTGAAAGGTTATAATGAGTTTCTTTTGAAGAAAGGCTCATAAGGAGAAGATTGTATACATATTAATGCCTGACTGATGATAAGAGTTTTAATCTTACTCAAGCAATTGACTATGATTAAATCTTTTTTTCTCACACGCATTGATTATATAAAGATAACTAATTGTCATACAGGTGTTCTTGAATCTGACATATGGCGAATTAAGGATCATAACTATTTCCTTAAATGATTACCTTGCGAGGACGATGTGTAATCAAAAGGGTTATGAGTCTATATTTGTAATATGAAAATTAAGTTTTATAACTCTTTTCGTTATGATTACCTTTTGCGAGGACGACATGTAATCAAAAGGTTGTGAGTTTAAAATAATCTTTATAAAGTATACAAGATAATATAATCCAAGTGTGGATTAGATCATGCATCTAGGAGCTGAGATCTTAAATTTAATCATAAAACAAACGACCTTGGAAAAAATGTTTAATGAAATAAACATATGCGGAAATTAAGTCCAACACAATGCAATACATCATTGAAGCAAGTCTTAAATGATATATTTCACTTGGAATAATTTAATACATGGATGAAAACCTTGTGTTTTTAACTAAGGATTCATCATGTATAAATTATATTGTGAATAAGACTGGTTGTTACTTTTGCACAAGAGCAAGATGAGCTAACAACAACGGTAATTGAGAGTGTTTTAGATGACTGTTAAAACAAATGTTTATGAATTATATAAGACATAGTGTTGTTTATGTACACATGATGCTAAAGAATAATCAATTCTAGTTGAAGTAGGATTTCATCATTTATGATAAATCTGCTAACTAGATATGCTCATCTTAAAGCATAATGGCAATACACATTAAAGAATGAGAATATTTTACATTTTAAGAAACTATAAAGATGATTGTCTGAGATAGGTATGTTGTTGACTTCAAATACCTCATAAAATGTACTGTCATATTTTCATACTATGATTCTTGCAATGGTATGCAAATATACATACGACACTCATCATATCATTCAAATCCTTCACAAATTTATGAATTTGAAACAAGTATTCGAAAAGTTTACTCAGATGACTATTTAGATTTCTTGTATAGAAAGAGTTGAGAATGTTAGAAACATTGGACTTCAACTTAATAATTAGTCTCATGCATATCTATTTTAGTATTTGGATAATTGGGATGTAAGACGATTTTTATTTTCTAATGAATGAAGATACGTGGTATTTGTTATTCATACATATAATAATTGTTATCCTATTTTTGCATGTTTAATCCTTGAGTGATTATATCATTCTAAATATGTCCATTGTCGGTTAACAATATGGGAGTATTGTTACACAAGACAAATATGAGTGTTGGTTATATTCTTTGAATATATGGATGGTTCCCGCCAAACTCATATGTTATTCACAAGGGATGCATATTGTACACCCCAACCTTCGATTATTTACTTTAGGATCCATTGTCATAATTAAGATATCGAATATGGTTAGTTAAGTCGTCCTTAGACTTGAGAATACAAACAAACTCTAGTATGTGTGGATATCACTTTTTAATTCTTAGTCAAACACTAACATGGAAATGGTAGTATAAAGGCTATTATTGGAAGTGATATGAAGCAACATTCACAACACTTGTATTCAAGAAAGAATTTGTTCCTCCACTTGATGTGCATTATGATACCTTGGCGCCTCTCCAGAATAATCAGATAATTATATGGCCGTACCCAAAGGGTAATCTAAGATGATTCTTGATTACATTTGGTATATATGAATTAAGTTCTATAACGAGAATCTAAATGGTTAAACTATATGGAATGAGTTAGGATCCATATCCTTGGTTTAACGGTATCTGTAACAAAGGGATGATTATAGCAAGAGATACATAACAAAGGATCCATATTATTAGAAGTGATATGAAGCAGCATTCATAACACTTTGAAACTTGATCTCAGACATTTCTAGTTTTAATAACGAATGTGACTGTTGCTAGACGTTTTCGTCGTTAGTATTTGGGCAGTCTGCTACTCTAACTCCCAAATGGGAGCTGTTGGATTATGGTAGTTGGACTAGCACTAATACAACTATAAATGTGTGAGCATATTAGGGGCACACACGTTAATACATGAAGAGTACGTTTATTATGTATTTGATAAATATAACTCGTTCATATTGATTAAATATATAATATGTTTCACGAAATATATTTAAATGGTCGTTAGTTTCCGTTAGATGCTTAACTAACTTAATATATCCGTTAAATAAAAAAAGAGAAGGACTTAAATGGTCAAAACAAAAACTATTGTCCTCCTCCCAAAAGTGGCATATTTTAGAGGATTTCAGAAAGGGATTTGTGTGCAAATTATAGTGATGATGATGAGTGTTTAAGATAAGATGAAAGAGTTGTGATAAGCTAAAGACTTGAAGATTATCTTCAAGGTTTTAAAGTTATCTACAACTAGGATTAAGGTGATATATAACACCTCATACCTTCTCCTTATTTTATGGTCTAAAAATTCCACACAAATACATCCGTCATTAATTATCCATAAAAAGCCAAATTGCTTTTCTTGTCTTTCTTTTACACATTCATTCGGCTGACTACAAAACCAATTGAGGT
Organism: Tanacetum coccineum; assembly: GCA_026074375.1. Lineage (NCBI taxonomy): Eukaryota > Viridiplantae > Streptophyta > Magnoliopsida > Asterales > Asteraceae > Tanacetum > Tanacetum coccineum. Next base: position 75,994 of record BQNB010008954.1, read on the forward strand.
TTTGTTTTATTCGTTTGAAAAGTCAAAGTATATAAAGAATATTGTCACTTGGTTTGGTTAATTATTACTCTCTCTTTTATATATCATTCGAACGTAATATCACTTCGATATTCAAATTGGTTTTGAAGCAAGGTACAAGAACACATGGTGTTAGCTTATTAATCGTGAAGTTACTACTAGCATTGTTGCGTGCTTGTTTGACGTGTTGTGTGAGAAACCGTAGAGGTGGTAATTTAACCACTTTGTTTCATTAGCATTCGATTCTTCAAGAGGTATGACTTTTTTATGTTTATTGTATGTTAATCGTATATGCCAACTTGATCCATATCCGCTGCGTACTCGTGGTTGTTAATGGTTAACAGTTATTAAAATCCCAACAATTGCTACTACAAAGAGTTGTAAACAATGCCAATAATGGAAATCCGCGAAACCGGTTGTTATTCAAGATCTTTCTAGTGGCTTTTATGTTTGGATATGTCTTTAATCCCAGTGTGTTTTTTCTCGGTATGTATGCTACGCATCTTGCCTACAAAGTGTGCGGAGGGGTGGGTTTAGCGGTTTATTTGGGAGGCTTGTCGTTCTACATTGGGCGTTGGTAATTTAATTTGGGTAGTTAACTTATGATGGTGAATTCGGATGTTTTTACATGGTTACATATTGCAATTTAGTTTCAATTGCTTGCACTGAAGAATTTTGTTAAATGGATATTGTACTATGCAACTCAAATTCTTAAAGTGTGAACACACTACAAGAAAAAGTAGAACAGGCGACGAGGTTTTCCCGGGTGACATTTGTCGCTCGGGAAACAGCACTAAACGACAAAAGTCCGTCTGACGTGGCACCAATTTTAATAGACTTTTTAGTCAAAGTTTGAAGAGAGTTTCCCATGCGAAATGTCGCCCGGGATACCTTGGTTAAAATTTGACAAAAAAATCAACGAAAATCTTGGCGGCAATTTTTCCCGCCCACTTTTCCCGGGCGACATGTCGCCCGGGATACTATTTCCACTAACCGTGAATGTTTAAGCATTGTGATTAGTGTTAATTAACGTGTGGTAACTTATCCCGGGCGACATGTCGCCCGGGAAAAGTATTGACTTTGTTTGACTGGGATTAATGTTTATTTTGGTTACGCGTGATGACGTGTCTAGACTAATCCCCGACGACATGTCGCCCGGGAAAGGTTTTATTAAAAAAATTAATTTAGCTTTTAAATCTTTATTATTTATAAAATATATTTTATAATTATATATTTTATAAATAATAATTTATAAAGATACTTATAAAATATATAATTATTATTTAAAATTATTTTTTATAAAATATATAAATACTAAAAAAACATTTCAGTTTCTTGTGTGGTTTTAAAATATGCGTTTAACATTTTCGACTTGTTTTGACGTGGTTTTAAACTATTTATATTTTGATATGGTTTAGCTTATATAAAAACACTACGTTTTCTAGGCTCGTTTCTAGGTTCTATGATAAATAATAATTACATATTTGATAAGTAATAAATATATAAAAAAAACACTTCGTTCGGTTCGGTCCGATATGCATTACCCTTCTATAGTTGAACATGATATACCGTATACTTTTTCAAGATGCACATTCGTCAAGTAACACAAAAACAAACATTGATTTAGTTAAATATTATATGAACCACTTATAGTAACACAAACGACTTACAAACAGTCACTTAAACATATTTGAACGATAATCATACGAGACTTACAAACCGACGCTTAAAGCATACGAATTACATTCCAAATGACAAACTACTCCAAATCAAGTTTTCCCATGTTGTTGTAACCTTCGTGAAATAGTTTGGCCGAATTAACTATGTGTTATTCCGGATGCATATACATATCCAACGTTGCCTCGAGTACCGTTATCTTATCAAGCAAGTGCTTGCAGTTTGAGCACTCTATATTTCTTGAAGTTCTCGGAGAATAGCTTTGAGGTGTTGAAGCTCCTGGAGAATAGCGTGGAGGTGTTGAAGATCCTGAAGAATAAATTGGAGTCGATGAATATCCTGGAGAATAAATTAGAGTCGTTAAAGTTCAAGGAGAAGTAACCAGTAGACAGACTCGTTCCTCTTTCCATAATTTTTTTACATCCGAAAGTGTTTTCGCGAGGCTGTTAAAGAGTAAAGATAATAAGTTTTAACAACTAACCACATTATTTATATATTACACAAAAAAAGGGAATTGATTTGCACACATTGAGATTTGATTGTGACACTCCAATCAGTGCACTATATACTTGTACATTCTCTAAGATTGTGCTTTATTTGTTTGTACATTGAGTGTGCAAATCAAATGTAGGAGTGTGTAAATCATTCCCACAAAAAAAGCACGTGATTGTTCACCTTTGATCGTGGACATGCATAGTATAGTTTACTATGGGTTTTAGGTTTATACGATTCTCGCAGAATTACATCTCCGGCTCTACAAGGACACGCAAAAGCTTCATATGGCACCATCTTCACGATAATAACAGTGTGATATATTTGTGGTTGTGATGGTAAGAATGTTTGTGATCTGTTGGTAATTGTGAGGATAATATCTGCTTATATGGTAAAAAATATGTTTTTGGAGGGAGTATTTGGCGGAAGTATTTGGAGGGATGTTTTGGCAGGAGTATTTGGCGAGACTTTTTGGCGGGAGTATAAGGCTACTGGAGTTTTTATAGAGGGTATTTGGAGGGATGTTTTGGCGGGAGTATTTGGCAGGAGTATATCGACTCGTCCGTTGAACATCTAATGTATAACGATAAAATATCGACTCATCCGTTGAGAATCTAATGTACAACGATAACATATCGACTCATCCGTTAAACATCTAATGTACAACGATAACATATCGACTCATCCGTTGAACATCTAATGTACAATGATAACATATCGACTCATCCGTTGAACATTTAATGTACAACGATAGCAGAGAATCATTGCCAAGAGAAAGATCAAAAAGGAAATAATTCACTAGAGATTGAGATACTACCTTTGT